>BQNB010097649.1:0-25339 GCA_026074375.1 Tanacetum coccineum | reverse complement strand
TCTTGTGCTGTTGATCTTGAAGTAACATGCCCCGGATCCTTATTCCGCTGCGACCCATTTTGGGGGTGTTACAGATTTGAACTAGATTGGCGCAAGTGTCGCATAACAACAATAAGATGGCCACAAGGTAAACCCGATAATTGCCATTGTCCACAGCTACATGTCCTAGTATTTAGATCAACTGTCGCATTTTTGTAATAATCAACAACATTGTAAAGGTAGTTTGCAGCGGGTCTTACAGTCCATGTGAAGGATTTTGCAATTCTTTGAGCTAATTTGGTCTCCGCCCAGGGTGTTAATTCATGTTTATGCTCATCTACACATGATATAATATATGTGAGTAAAATAGCAAAATAAAAAAATAA
Organism: Tanacetum coccineum; assembly: GCA_026074375.1. Lineage (NCBI taxonomy): Eukaryota > Viridiplantae > Streptophyta > Magnoliopsida > Asterales > Asteraceae > Tanacetum > Tanacetum coccineum. The sequence continues at coordinate 24,974 of BQNB010097649.1, read as the reverse complement.
GCATAGTTTGGTATGTGTTTACCTGCTGTTTGTCGATGTTCAAAGTATCACTGCTGCAAAGATTTAATGAACCAATCAATCATCATACAAATCGGGATTTTTCGGGAATGTCGAGACAATGCGTTCACTGATTCCGCACTATTGGAGGTCATGTAATTATAACGCATACCAGGGAAGTGAACTCTTGCCCACTTTTCAAGACCAATCATATCAAGTTTATTAGCGATACTAGGCAACCAATCACGTAAAGTACTAAAACGTTCTTCAAAGTCTGAAATCCGATATGCTTTACATGCTTTCCAAAACAGTTCTTCCTTACTTATAAATCGAGGACACTTTTCACGTAAGTTCATCAACAAGTGACGACAACAACGACCATGAAACGCATTTGGAAATACATTCTTAATGGCCGAAGCAATGGATACAGCTCCATCAGATATGATCGTTAAGTGATCTTGCTTACCAATTATACATTCCTTAAGTTTCGTCAAAAACCAATCCCAAGATCTAAATGTCTCAGACTTTCCCACTCCGTATGCAAGTGGTAGAATCTGATTATTACCATCCATTGCAACCGCTAGATACATTGTACCCAAAAATTCACCTTTAAGATGTGCACCATCTATTATAATCAAGGGTCGCATGTGTAACACAAATGTACGTATCTACATAAAAAATCTTTCAATAATTAGAATAATATATAGATAGCATGAATAATAAATTTATTTTTTCGTAAGAAATAGTACTTACCACAGCACCGATGGCAAGAAAAAAAATCTCAAATCTGTCTTCATCGTCAGTTTCTATATGTGTAATAGTCCCTTGGTTTTTTAGTTTCAAATTGTGGCAATACAAAGGGAGTTCGGCAAACGACTCCTCAGGAGTCCCTCTCAACAATTTGCAATGCATAAACAATTTAGCTCGCCAAAGCTTGAGAATATGAAATATCAATTTTGAACCTAGCATTCATATCTGTCATAATCTCTTTCCCCCTATATATCCTGCTACTCTCAGACATTACCTCTTTCAATATATGACCAAGTACTTTTGGGGAAGCATTACGATGATGTGGATGAATTTGAGTTTTAGTGCATGTATGATGGTCGACAAAAGTTGTTACATAAAACTTTTTATAGTCTTTTGGTATATATGCTCGAAAAATCCACTCACATGTGTCAACAATACATTTTGCATATACCTGTGAGGGTAGATCTTGGGTAGTCTAATTTGAAATCCCTCTTCAGGAGCTTTTCTACCCAAAATATTTTTATTTGTTTCTTTTATTTCAAAAGTGTTCATGTAAACGAACAAGACTAGATGTTCCATAACACATACTTTTTTTCTTGATATCTAGGACTGGCGTTTTGAGTAGGGGAGGCATATTCCAAAATGTATCCTCCTTAAAATTCTTGTTCGCAACGGGAGTTGTTTCCGCATCCTCATCAGATTCACTACTCTCATCCTCGCCAGATAATCTTTTTATTTTCCCAAAAACACTACCCATTATCTTTTCTCCGAAAGGCCGTAATTTTTCATCATCTAGGCAAAATCCACTATAGTTAGGCTTTTTGTTTTTTTGGTGACCCAACAACCTGTGTTAGTTTACGTTTGCTGAATCACTTTGAGGATCCTGCATTGGATACCCATGAAATCCAGGCAACTATTCATAGGTTTCCAGGAAAATCCATGCATTTGTTGATCAACTAGATACCTTTTGATAAAAACCACACACTACCAGGAAATACAGGAATTGGTGTTTGGCAAATTTGTGTGGCATGATATTCGGTTTGATATACATTTACAGACCGGGTAGCATGAATAAAATTGCTTTGTTGATTGCTTTTCGAATTTAATGATTGTCTACCATTATAAATACTAGACTAAACAATCTACAACGTAACAATTTACTACTTTTAACAACAAAATTCCATAAATTCATTGACATTCCAAATCATCACATACCTCTACATTTATCAGTATCAGATTTGTTAGTTACATAAAATCAAATTTAGCATCGATTTCTAGCCTCTCGGATTACCGTTCTAGTAAACATGAATATGATGTACATACAATGGTTAAAATTAGTGTACGTTTTACACAATTTAAAGGCCATATACTCCAACGACCCATTACTCTTTCCATGCTACCTCCTTTTACAATACGTATTTTGGACGGTTTTCTTTTGACGGATCAATGGGGCAATTTGAGGTTTTTGTGATTTTTTTTTTGAGTTTTTTTAGTGAAAAACACTGAAATAAGCAAGAAATAACAATATAACACGTTTTATCCAAAATCTGCAAAAAAAATCTCGCAAATCAATGAAATCTCGCAAGTTTTATCCACAGGTTTGGATATTAAAAATCGAATTTTTGCGTTATTTCTGAATTAAATATCGCAAATTTTTGATATTTTTATCTAAATTTTGCGATATTTTTCAGAAATATCGAAAATTTGCGATATTTCTTAAAAAAATCGCAAATTAAAGATAAAAAAATCTAAAATTTGCGATTTTTAATAAAATTTGCGATTTATTTTAAATTTTGCGATTTTTTTTATAAAATATCGCAAATTTTGCGATATCGCAAAATTTGCGATATTTTTTAAAATTATCGAAATTTTAGATTTTTTATCATATTTGCAAAATGGGACGAATTTTGCGATTTTTATGGGTATTTTGGTATTTTGGCTAAAAAGTTGGGTATTTTGTGAAGTGGGGTTGAAAAATTGGGCATTTTTGTGATTTTCACTATTTTTTATCGTTCAGTGTTAAATTAGGCGTATGATTATGTGTCATTTTTTGTGTGAATGAATGTAATTTTACTTGAATTGAGTGTTTACTTACTATCCATGAGTGAGTAATCTTTCAAAGTGTTGTAGCATAAGCACTTTGGTCCTATCTGGATATTTGATGCTGTAGTAGCGTTTATATTCAATAGTTATATCGAAAGTGGTTACTGTTTGATTTTGGTGTTGTAGAACGCGTCGTTCTTTTGTCTCGTTTTATATTATTAATAAAGCTTATGAATTTGAAAAAAAGCGGTTGGTGTTGTAATAACACGTCTATGGTATGATAGGGTTTTTTATGATTATTATTATTATTTATTTTTTTGGTTTACCTGGCTTTCCGACTTGCGAGCCAACTAATCCCATTGCGACTACCTTTTTCGATAGCCCGGAGTCGGCGCAGATGAACCTCCGTGGATACAAAGGGTTGTGTTGGATTCAAGGCTATTTTGTAGTATCCATACACACATCTTGTGGTATCACTGTTTCAATTTAGTAGGTCGAGACTCGAGAGTGTTATTATTGTGTGATAGAATTAGTTAAAGGTACAATTGGATTTCTCTAAATGCATTCGTTGCTTATATGTATGTTATGTAACTCGCCTGAATCACATTCTTTATGATCGGAGGATGATTTGATATTTGAGAGTTGTTATTGGTTTTGACTTTTGCGGGTTAGGTTCATGTTGTTGTGTTGCATCCTTTCAAGTTGCAACTACTTCATTGATGACTGAAAACTTCTTCCAGTTAAAATATAATTACGCGTTCTGATATGCTTTTTAATTTAATAAGTTAATGTTGCTCTTACATCGTCAGTGTTTCGTGGCTTGTTATTTGGTGTACTTTGTGGATGTTATCTAATTGATTGATCAACTCTTGATCCACAGTATTTTATGTAGTATTTCTTTGAGAACAAAAAAGGGTCCTACACTTGCTAGGAATGAGCCATATTAGATAACTTGTGGAAATAATCATTAAAAAAAAATAAATGTACGCGGCACTTGTTGAAAATCAATTCTCATTCTCTTTTTTGCTTTAGCAAGAATAATAATTGGTAAAAAGATATCTATAACAACTGCCATTCAAAAAACAGATAAAAAAATATCTTTTAAACACTTGTGGATGGCTGTTTATGTAGAGGGCAAATTCAAAAATTCAGCTACAACTTAAGGTTTTGGTATAAACAACACTACGATGGATCACAGGGTCTAACCAATGTTTACATTTTCTTCACTCGCTAATGTTTTCAGATAGAATTATGCATCTTAAACTGTTTATGATCTATGACAGCTATGTAAGCCTATTATTATAACAGTTTTTTTAAAAGCATGTACGACAGATGCTAGATCACAGAGTCTTGGATAACAGAGTTACATACTGCAAATTACACACTAACCTCTGCCCAGTAGGCATTGGTTAGCAAAACCCATACCTTATAAGGCTGGTGTCATATCTTTCTCGTTTATAACTGCGTCATTATTCAATACCTTTTTCAGTCAATGAAAAGTCTTACATATGGCTTCAAACTGCTGATGGGTTAACTCAACAAGTTGAACAAGATGTTGCTCTATTTTGTCCTTTCATCCGACATACTATGCAGACCAGCTCGGGATCTTCAAAAAAACGCCCACCAGTCGCTCTTCCGGAAACAGTTTGTTCACCATATTGGTGCAATTCTTGACCTTTGCCAGTTTCACCACCTTCATGGAACGATCAAAATTGGTAGTAAGCTTTTTTTATGAATATCTTTTCTTTGATTTAATGAAATTTCATGTTTCACTTTACATCTTCAATAATGTATGATTAATTTAAAAGAATGTAAAAACAAAACAATGGTTGCGTAACAAGTTCTTGCTTCCAATTTCATATGAAATATGGTTTTGTAAATCCTGTTATGTTGAACACTTGCTTTATACATTTTTTGTCTCAGTTTAAACCAATATACTTGCAGAATATTTATAGAAATGTGAAGCGCAAGCCTCTATACGATGATAAGGTTTAAAATTTCCGTCAAATACTAAACAAAATTTGTTTCTTACTTTCCTTGTGTTCAGGAATTGAAGTATTTTAATGAGAAGTTCATTCGGGTTCATAGGGAAAGTCTTACTGAGTTGCTGACTTCTGCCAAGAGTCTGCAAATGACAGAATTGGTAGATCTTATCTGTCGACCATTTGTGAAGTTAATTGAAACCAGTACAGATGAAGAAATTCGTCAAGTCTTTGATCTACCTGATGATATGACAGAGGTATCATGTATTTGCAAGCAGTGTATATGTGTGGCATGTTATTAATTTGTAATGCTTTCAGGAATTTGAACTCTTCATTGGAATCTAGTAATGATACACATTTGATTGATACAGGAGGATAAGTGGACACCTATCCAAATAAATACTGATAATTCAGAAGTTTGATTGTTTAATACATTATGCGCAAGAAAGAGGAAAGAGATTAAACAAAAAGAGATGATGAAAGTGTTGGAATTTAACAATCAAGTTAACCAATTTAACTCTAACGAGTACGCAGCGGATAGATCTAGTCTGTTATAATAATTAACACACATGTAAAACACAATAAGGAATGCAAAAGAGTAAATAGGTAAATACCTTGTAGACACCAGCAATTAATAGAAACCAAGTGTATGAAACTAGTGACTAAATTGTCACCTCTACGAGTGCTCACACAAACACGTAAACAAGCACGCCCGGATGCTAGTCCTTACTTCACGTATAACCCAACAACAATTGTAAACTAAAGAAACTGAATTTAAGCACCAAAATCCACTCTTGACTTCTGGACCAAAATACAGGAACAAGTGATTAGGGTTTCACCTAATTCGGTTGTAACCGAATAAGAGCAGAAACAACCGAATATCACCAAAACAAAACCCCTAATCGAATCTAATGATTGTCACTCCTTGACAACCTGTAAACCAATGAACACCACCTTGTAAAACAACTTTGGGATCAAATCTCTATTCGAAAACCCTTAGTAGAGTTTACCGAATTAGGCAAAATGTAGGAAAAGGAAAACGAAAATGATTAAACCCTAACAAGGTTGGTATTCGGCTGTATAAGAATGGAGAGGATGGGAGAACAAGTTTCTCTGTGTTTTTGGTTGTATATCTCACGAAAATAATGAGCTAGGGAAGGGGAATTTATATCCTTTCACCCCTAACTCATGATAAGACTCAAAGTCTCTAACTTTAGCCTTATCACAACTCCTCACACATTCTTATCTCTTAATAACCTAGACATTCTCCAAGAACCTTCCAAGTCCTTCTATAACCGGCTCCTTTAAGGATATACATGGAATTCTTGTCTTGTCCATTTGTGTCCGAATGGTTTACATAGAAACGACACATGAAGTAAACAAACGTACTCTAAATGTTTTTTCGTGTGTGCCCCCAATAGGCTCACACACTCCTAGTCGTATATTGCGTATCCAACTAACATAACCCAACAGCTCCCACTTGGAAGTTGGAGTAGCAGACAACACATATACTAACGATGGAAACGTCTAGCAACACTCACATTCGTTTTTAAAACCAGAAGTGTCTGAGATCAAGTTTCATAAACATTCTCAGTAGCATGGTTATTTTGTCTTGCTATAATCATCCCTTTGTTCAAATACCGTTAAACCATGGATATGGATCCTAACTCATTCCATATAGTTTAACCATTTAGATTCTCGTTATAGAATTCAATACAGATATACCAAATGTAATCAAGAATCATCTTGCATTACCCTTTGGGTTCGGCCAAACAATTATCTGATTAATTCTGGAGAGGGCGCCAATGGTTATTATTCTGACATATCAGTGGAGTTAGGAAACATAATTATTTGTTGAATTACAAGTGTTGTGGATGTGCTTAACATACTTCCAATAATTAGTCTTTATAACTACATTTCAGGACAGCGTTTTGACATTGAATTAAAAGTGAATATCCACACATACCAGAACTTGTTTGTATTCTCAAGTCTAAGAATGACTTAACTAACCATTTTCTAAATTTTACTTATGACAATGGATTCTAAAGTAAAACATTCTTGGAAGGTTGAGGTGTCCAATAGCATCTTTGTGCGTAACATATGAGTTTGGTGGGAAACTTCCATATATTCAAAGAATATAACCAACACTCACATTTGCCTTATGTAACAACACTCCCATATTGTTAACCGACAATGGATTTATTTAGAATGATAAATCATTCAAGGATTAAATATGCAAATATAGGACAAACAATTGTTATATGAATGATAACAAATACCTCGTATCTTTATTCATCAGAAAATAAAATTGTCTTACAATCCCAATTATCCAAATGACTAATAAACACAGATTTACATGAGACTACTAGCTGGAAGCATTCCAATATTCCTAGTAAGTTCTGAATGCTTTGGAAAAGCCAACGCTTTTGTAAATGGATCAGCTAAGGGAGTATATGTGTGCAACTTTTGCTAACTTTAGGTCCACCAAATTCAATAACTTCGCGGAGTGGTTGGTAGTGACTTTGGCACGGAAATGTCTAGCACACTTTTATGATTCAGACTCATTAGATATAGTATTAAAAAAAACAAAAAAACTATTACATCCGATTGCTTCAGTATTATCACAATACTTATTAATGGTTTTTCAAATGTGGAACCAAACTCCGAGCCCATAAATGAATTTCCTAACCCATACGGCTTCCTTAGAAGCATCAAAGGCAGCAATATACTCAGCTTCTGCAGATGAAGTAGCGAAAATGCTTTGCTTGGCACTCTTCCAATCAACAGCACCTCCATTCAAAACGAACACATATCCAGTCTGAGACTTGAGGTCATCAAACATTCGTCAGATATCCAGGCTTACTTGTTGCAAGAAAGAAACCTGTGCTCTCATTTTTGATCCACATCCTGTAAACTAGAAACATGTCCTTAGTATTCCTGAGATACTTCAGAATATTCTTAATGTAGTCCAGTGAAGATCACTGGATTCCTGTTGAAAATCGGCTTGTTATGGTTCTGAGTTGCGAACGCAACATCAGGGCGTGAGTACATCTCACAGCATACCATAATTGAACCATCAGCCGAGCATATGGAACGTTTAGCATGCGCTTTAACTCAGGCAAGCGTAGATAGGCACCTTGTGATATTCTAATCTTGATTATCTTGCATGGGGATACTTCACGTTTGGAATTCTCCATGTGAAATCGCTTTAAGTTTTTTTCGATTTAAGCACTTTGACATAAGGCCAATTAAAAGTCTGATCTATCTCTGTATGATCTTGATTCAAGATTACTATGCAGCTTCACCGAATCTTTATAGCAAAACACTTCTCCAAGGTAGGATTTAACATCATTGTAACATTTTGATTACTGTTTCCCATGATCACTTGTGTCGAAATACAGGATTATAATGTGACATTACTCCACACTAGATTTTAGATATACACATGGGGGGGCTCTGTCAGCAATTTTGACTGAAAACCATATAATTTCTTAATTTCATCATCAAAACGCCTTAGTCTTCCATTGCCTTGATGCTTTGTTATGCCCATAATTGGAACGTTTCAGCTTGATACTCGGTTTGGATATTTTGGATTGACAAAAACCTTCAGGTTGCTCCATATAAACCTCTTCATTGAGTTATCTATTAGGAAGGCAGGTTAGTTTTGACATCATTTACCAAATTCTTAGTCATAGTACGCAGCTATGGCTATAAGGATCCTAAATAGCTCTAATGTCTACAACAGGAGGAGAAGGTTTCCTCATAATTTATCCTTGGGGTTTGAGTTAGCCCTTTGCCACAAGACGAGCTTTTATAGGTGTGTACTGCTTCATCCATGCGGTCTTTTTCTTAAAGAGCCACTTGCTACGCCAACGGTTTGCCATTAGGAGGAAGTTCAACCAAGTTCCAACTTCCTTTGTCTTTCATGGATGGCATTTCCACTATTCATAGCTGTAGCCATTTTATCAGACTTAGTGTCTAAAACAATGCAGCTTTATAGTTAACGGGTTCACCAGATCCCCCTAAACTCATGTTCCTAGCACTCGATGTATAAAAAACACATGCGATCTGGGGAGTCGTTAGTTGTCCTGTGGAACCTTACGAATGGGGCGAATGATATCCACTTTGAGGTTCATCTATTTCTAAATATCCCTCTTAATGGATTTAAGCTAGTGTTCTAAAGAAGGATGCATATCTTCTTCTTGAATAATTTCAAGATCCTTAGACTCCCACATTTGCTTCTTGATTTATAAGAAATAATTCTCTAGGATTCAGCATTCCGTAGCAACAAGGACTTTGTTCTCGGGTGGGTAGTAGAATGATATAACCATTTGTTTCCTTTGGGTATTCCTATGAAGATACATTATTATAGACCTGGGTTTTCTAATTGTCAGGCTTGGTTAAGAGTATCTCGTATTATCAAGTGCCTACAACTTTGACTTTTAAGTATGACAGCTTAGGTGCTTGCACATTGCCAAACTTCGTTTGGTGTCTTTTCAACATTCTTGTTGGAAACCATATTGAGAATGCATGCAAAACTCTCAAGAGCATAACCCCAGAATGGATTTGGAAGAGTTGTTTGACTCTTAGATCGAACCATATTTGTAGGGTTCTGTTTATCGTCTCTGACACACCATTTGTGTTATAGAAGTGTAAGGAGGAGTACGATGGGCTATAATACCATGTCCTTGAGATGTCCATAAAACTCTTGACTCATTTACTGCCTCCTACGGATCAGAACGTTAGCGATTTTTATGGTCTGTGCGGAGTTGATTTTCTACTTCATTTTGAAACACTTTTGAAAGTTTTCAAAAACTTCATGTTTATGTTCAAATAGTTAACTAACATAATCGACTAAAGTCGCCAGTGAAAGTGACAAAGTAGCTTGCTCCTTGTTCTTGTCTTGAAGTGATATTATTAAATGGGCCACATACATCGGTTGTATTATTGTGTTTTAGGTCCAAGTTGTCTTTGACCCTTTCCACTTGATGTGTGTAAGGTTTTCTTGCCATCTTTTCAGACATACAAGGGAAGCATTTTTCAAAAGCCATAAGGTCAGTTGAATTGAGAAGTCTATCGTGTTGCAACTTCTCAATGCATTTCTTGCTAATGTGTCCAAGACGACAATGCCACAAGAGAGCAGAGTCCAAGGTCTATTTGGCTCTTTTGTTGCTTAACAGTAAATATAGAATTTCATTTGCATAAGAATTAGAAAATCAATTTCAAAAAAATACCATCCCTTGGGGATAGAACTAAATAAACATGGTATTCTAGAAACTTGAATTGTATTATTCACGGAAAAAGCGGTTAATAAAACCATCCTTTTTGTTTTTTTTTCGGGGTACTAAAACGGGAAATGAAATTTACTCCTCTAGTGATAGAAGGAGCATAATGACAATTGTTCAAAACATAATAATCCGCTAGGGAGAGATAAATCAAGTTGCCAATTGCTTCCACAGCTTCACGTTGATCTATTGCACGTTACAAGCTAAGTTGCCCTCGGCTTCAGTTTCCTACTTTCCCTTAGACCTTGTGTTGTATTACAAATATGAGTACCATAACCAGTGTCATAGATCCATGATATATTAAGGAATGTATTGATTTCTATAGTGAAGATACCTGAACCACCAGCTCCAGAGGTTGCGTTCTTTTTCTTCTTCAGCAACTCGGCTAAATACTGAGGACTGTTCCTCTTCAATGTCCTATCTCTACCACACTCATGACAGATATTAAGTCCTTTGCGGGATCTTCCTCTTGGGGTGGAGGAGGATTCTTGGGCTTGGGAGCCATAAGCGTGCTTATTTTTCTATTCCCTTGATTTTGTCCCCTTGGCAGCCTTTGTGGGTTGCGGTTTGTTGTTCTTTTTTGCTTCTGGACATGTTCCAGCTTGAAATGCATGTAGAGCAGGATGTTATTTTGTTCAACTGGTTTTTTTATTAGCGTTGTTCTTGGGCAGATTAAGAGTTTTGCTCATGGAGCTTTAGCATAGGCATGAAACTCGTTAAACTGTTCTTCCTAGGCTATTGAATGTTGTTATTATGCACAAACCCATCAAGATTCCTTGCGTAGACCGATAAGAATCAGACTCACAAGCAAGGCCAGGTGTTACGGGGTGCCCCAAACGCTCTAGATTGTCAATATAGCCCTTCATTTTCTAGAACATCGAGCTAACTGACTGCCCTTCTTCCTGTCTACAGGCGTGAAAAATCAGCGTAGTTGAAGAGCTCATGCTATGTTACTGGGCAAAAAGTGTTTTTTAACTCCTTTGCTTGTCATTAGCATGGAGGTTTTCCAGATTTCTTTGGATCTCTGGCTCCATGGTCTAGATGTAGAATGAGTCCCATCAATCTCTTTGATTCCTTTAAACCCAAGCAGTATGAGCTGCAAGGATTTCAGGAGCAACATGCTGACCCGCAGGAGCTACAGGAGCAGGAGGAAGTGGCTGCTCTAGGTAATTCAACTTATCCTCAATTGATAGTACAATCCTAAAGTTGTCGATTTCCAATCAATAATGTTTAGGTTCCAGTCAGTTTTTGCTTCTCGAAGAAGCCCCTGAAGACCGAATTGTTAGCTGACGAGGTTGTCATCTACAATTGTGAAAAAGTTCAAATATTAGTATTGTCGATAATTAAATTCTTAAAGGAATTAACTACCCAATTAATTACTAATAAGACTAAGATCTAAAACTTGACCTCCCACTTATTAGAAGGTCTGACCAACGTGTAAACAAGTAGGGCAAGAGGTAAGCGACGAGCGTTAATTGCATGGAATGCAACTCTTAGATTTATGAGACTGATGACATTAGTAACTCTTATAGTAATGTCAAAAGCATAGTTGGTCTCATCTTATGCCTCGGGTCCGAGGTCTGACCAGGAAACTTGATTTATTTTAAGTTCCACAAATCAGAAACGTCGCGGGAAAATTGATATAGGTCTAGACCTCATGAGAAAAATTCGGCCCATGGGTTGGCAAGGCCCTTAGGGGGCGGGGGGGGGTTCTGACCAAAAGGTTAAGCAAAAACGACGTGTTCTAGGTTTGGCTGGCATAGACTTAAAACTTCATATAAGGGTATACACATAAATGTGACAAAAATTGTGTACAAGAAGCATTGTAAAACTACTTGTAGCACAAAGTTAAGAAAACATTTTGTTAACCTTTTTGGTATAGCAATCATTTTGTCAAATGTTCACGGTAGCTCCATTTAAGACGCACAAAGAAGCGGAGAAATACTTCAACCCGCCTTAAACTTCTCTTATAGTTTGTCCATAATGGGTGAGCCGTACTTCTAATTGACTAATGATGCTATTGTATGTTAAGAAACCCCTTTTGTTAACATTAGTTTTATTGATGCCAATATTGTGGGATTACAAGTTGATCAAACCCTATATTGTACTCCTACTTAGTCCGAAGACAAGTAATTAAATGATTCCTCATACGCCGAGCATTGTTAGTGGGGCAGGAGAAAATTAAAGATCAATTCAACCCCATATCGCGCATGTAAAACTAAAGTTTCATAAGAAATCAAATTTCATAGTTTAATGTCCGTATTAATTTTGTCCAAAAACCCCGGTTTCGCAAGCAACACATAACTGGTCACAAGGAATAAAATTATGTGTGTAATTTTAGACATGTTCAATCCAACTCTTATTCTATAAGGTATTAGGTCTGGTTTCAAGAGTTTCATTTAAAAATCTATATTTTGCATAAATATTGACTAGGACACAAGGCATATCAATATAAGCAATTTAAAACAGACTTAAAATTGGATTGAAAATTTGAGAACAAACTCTTATAATGGAATGCAGTAAAATCACATAATGCCTCGAGTTCTCAAAAGAGTTTTCCACCAATTGGAGAACAATAAGACTCTCACTAGGTTTTTTGCTAAAGTGTAGATCACCACATACATCATATAACATGATTGCGTGAGTCTTACAGCCGAGATAAAACAAGAATAGAGTAACATGACAACTTAATAAACTTTTAATTTTAATCTATTTATTCTTTTTATCATTTTATGTTTGTGTTGATTCTAGGTTGGTTATTCATTTAGTTATGGCAAGGATTGCATGTCGTTGCCATAATTTTCAATAAAAACAATAAATAATCCAATTTCATGCAGCCCTAGCGTGTTAAAATCGTATGTAATTCATAAATACTAAACTAATTGGCTCGTGATGCCACTGTTGGAATTTAACAATCAAGTTAACCAATTTAACTCTAACGAGTACGCAGCGGATAGATCTAGTCTAGTATAATAATTAACACACATGTAAAACACAATAAGGAATGCAAAAGAGTAAATAGGTACATACCCTTGTAGACACCAGCAATTAATAGAAACCAAGTGTATGAAACTAGTGACTAAATTGTCACCTCTACGAGTGCTCACACAAACACGTAAACAAGCACGCCCGAATGCTAGTCCTTACTTCACGTATAACCCAACAACAATTGTAAACTAAAGGAACTGAATTTAAGCACCAAAATCCACTCTTGACTTCTGGACCGAAATACAGGAACAAGTGATTAGGGTTTCACCTAATTCGGTTGTAACCGAATAAGAGCAGAAACAACCGAATATCACCAAAACAAAACCCCTAATCAAATCTAATGATTGTCACTCCTTGACAACCTGTAAACCAATGAACACCACCTTGTAAAACAGCCTTGGGATCAAATCTCTATTCGAAAACCCTTAGTAGAGTTTACCGAATTAGGCAGAATATAGGAAAAGGAAAACAAAAATGATTAAACCCTAACAAGGTTGGTATTCGGCTGTATAAGAATGGAGAGGATGGGAGAACAAGTTTCTCTGTGTTTTTGGTTGTATATCTCACGAAAATAATGAGCTAGGGAAGGGGAATTTATATCCTTTCACCCCTAACTCATGATAAGACTCAAAGTCTCTAACTTTAGCCTTATCACAACTCCTCACACATTCTTATCTCTTAATCATGAACCTAGACATTCTCCAAGAACCTTCCAAGTCCTTCTATAACCGGCTCCTTTAAGGATATACATGGAATTCTTGTCTTGTCCATTTGTGTCCGAATGGTTTACATAGAAACGACACATGAAGTAAACAAACGTACTCTAAATGTTTTTTCGTGTGTGCCCCCAATAGGCTCACACACTCCTAGTCGTATATTGTGTATCCAACTAACATAACCCAACAGAAAGTAGGTTGTCTACTCATCAGCTTTTTTCGGGAATTTGGGTTTTAGTTTGCTTGATTTTTCTTTTTTGGTTTTTAGAATGCTGAGGTTGAAGCGCCACGTGTGGATAATCGATCTATTGATGAGCTAATGTCATTCATCAATGGAGACAATGAAGGTACATCTATAGCTTTATGACTCAAAAGATGTGCACACTTGTTTCTCTTATCTTCTTTTTTGTTACTTCAAGCTGTATGTTCGTTCTGTTTTAGCACAAAAAAAGAGCTTAACGCATGTGGTTTTTCCTGTTAATTTCCTCCATGGTTACATTTTTATCAAAATGGTTTTATGGAATAAATGTCACCCTTTCACTTTCTCTGCTGTTCTGCATTCTATATATGGGAGGAGTTACATAATTCACTTTTGCAGGTCATAAGCAGACTAAATCATCCAAAAGTAAGAATAAGAACTTCAAAGGAAAAGGCAAACAAAAACCTTCCAACTAATGCCATCAAGGTAGCTTAAATGCAAAAATTTGGTAAATTCTAGCATGATTTTTGGCATTCTCCTTTGATCATCTGCAAACAACGATTCCATAATTGCTAACTAGGTGTTAATCGTAGTATGTAAGTTTATCAGACTGTGCTCAGCTGTTTTTCGTTGGTGTGTGTCTTGTTAACAAGTTAAGTAATATAGGCGACCTTCTTCTTTAAGGGTTAATTGCATTTTATGGTTTTTTTCATACATTTAAGACCTGATATATGGCATTATTCTACCACAAACCAGCCATGCAACTAGAAATAGTTTGAGCTATTGTTAGCAACTTAGTATAGAGTCTACCTTCTTACACTTATCTTGCAAGTGTTAACAAGTTAAGTAATATAGGCGACTTTCTTCTTTAAGGGTTAATTGCATTTTATGGTTTTGTCCATACATTTTAGACTTGATAATATTGAATACTATGATTAACCCCTTATTATGTCCACACCCACGATGGGGCTAGACGGACACTTGTCCGGTGCGTGACTTGATTGGAAATCTCAAGTACAAAGCATAAAAAAACGACCTATAAGGGTTCGTTTTTTAATTAATCACCGTTGCATAGATTGTAAATTTATTTTAATAGTTGTACATCAATAAATTTAATGGATTCACAGTTTAATGCCGGGAATGCTTAATTTAGTTTCAACCAAAGGTATTAATACATTGATAAATCTTATTGGTAAACCGGTACAGGCTAATGGATTCATTAAGTCAAGCAACAGCATACATTGCTAAGCACTTGACTGGTAGGGTTTTGTTATGGAGGTGTTTTAGTGGATTATGTCTTGGGGTGTGTGATTTACATTGGTTGTTGGTTGGTTTCGGGTTTCTTTATTGGTACACAAAAAGGGGTTGATACTCGGGTTTGATGTCTGGTTGTGTTCTATTTAAATACTTCTCTTTAAAGAGGTTATTTCGTTGCGCTACTAAACTCATGACACCGAAGCACTAAATTACGGTTTATAGCAGTACATTGATAAGGTTGATGATCTAGCCCCCGTGGGTATTGACCAAGACTAACTTCTTATGTTCACTTGGTAATATCGTTTATCGGGCACTCACGTGGGTTGTGAGGCGCTACTCACCCGGGTAGGATAATTATTACCTTTAGTGCAGGGTGTTACGCGTCGGCAGATACACAACGGTAGACAGGGGGATTGTGGTGGGTGGGGAAGGTCGTTGGGTGGTGGGCTGTGTGGTGGTGGTTGGGTTTGGTGGTGGTTGGTTGTTGGTGGTGTGGGGTGTGGGGGTGGGGTGGGGGGACGTTTCGAGTAGGTGGCTTCATGGGGTGGTTATAGGGGGGGGTTGGGGGTTAATTTTTCGACTTGATTTTGTTTGTTCAGTAGGGGGGGGGAATGAATGGGGTGTGGGTTTAGCTAGACTAGGTTTCAGAAATACATTGTTTATATTTTTAATCATTTTTCATAACGAGATTAAAAGTGGTGGAGGGAGATAGGATAAACTAACCTTTGCGATGATCTAGGGTTATTATAGTTTACGTAAAGTGATGGTCTCTGAGATAGTAAATATTGAACCTCGCGGTTCACGGGGTATGTCCCTAAATGTTTATGGGTTTGCGATTTTTTTAGACTCGGAGGTGTTTGTGTCACTTTGGAGTGCATGCTCTTGCACATATGAATGTCTTTTTTTAGCTATCGTTGGTTGTATTTTTAATATTGTTTGTGTTCGTGTTAGTTTTTGGTGTTATTAGCTGTGGAGGGTTTTATTGGTTTTTTTGTTACGAAACGTACACATATATAATATTATAATTACTTATATATATTCTTTATATTTGTTATTGTTTTGGGGGGTTTGTTTTCCTACTACTCTTTTTGAGAATAAAATCGCCAAATTTTTATGTTATAAAAATCGCAAATTTTAGTTTTTTTTTGATCGTTCAATTGCGATTTTTTGAGAAATATCACAAATATTCGAATTTCTGAAAGAAATATCGCTGAAAATTGTTAGATAAAAATGATCATAATTGCGATATTTTCTGAAATATCGCAAAAAATTCGTATTTTGTTTAAAATATGTCGCCTTACACTTGTGGATAAACTTGCTGAGATTTTCTGTGTTTTGTGCGAAGATGTTTTCTTACAGATTTTGGATATAAAAGTGTGTTGTATATTGTTTATTTCTTTGCTTAATTCTGTGTTGTTTTCACTAAAAAACTCAAAAAAAAAATACTCACCAAAAACCTCAAATTGACATGGAATCCGTCAAGAAACGTCTAAAAAAATACTGTTTGTAATAGAGGGGCCATGGAAAAAGAGTAGATTGGTTTGCGGGGGGTTGGAGTATATGCGCTTGATATTGGTGTAAAACGTATACTAATTTTACCATTGTTGTCATCATATTGCAGTTTACTAGAAGCGGTATCCGAGAGGCTGTAGATAAAACGATGTTAATGTAGTGATTTTTGATGGTAATCTTTCAATTCGGTAGATATGATAATGAGAGGTTAGTGATGATTTGGAAGCAATGAATTTGGAATTTGTGTGTTAAAGTAGTAGAATTGTTAACGTTGTGTATTGTCGAGTGTCTGGGTGTAAAATGGTGTGAGAACAATGCACATTAATATGTCGAAGAAAGCTATCAAACTGAAAGCAAAATTTTGTTCATGCTTACTTTCCGGTGCTGGTAAATGTATATCATCAAACCGAATATCCATGCCATATACAAATTATGCCAATACACCCATTCCTGTTTACTTTGGTAGTGGGGTTTGTATCAAATGTTTCTGTATCAACAAAATGCATGTGATGTTTGTGGAAATCTATCGCGTATGTGCTGGATGTTTCATGGGTATCTATGGCAAGGATCCTCTAAGTTGATTCAGTAAGTGTAAACTATAAAACAGGTTGTTGGTGTGCACCAAAAACAAAAAGCCACTAACGAAAGGGATTTGCTAGATGATGAAATTTTACGGACCTTTTAGAGAGTAAATGATAATGGGTAGTGTTTAGTGGTCAAAAGTAAAAAAGATTTTCTGGCGAGGATGTGAGAGTACGTGAATTGATGAGGATGTGCGGAGGAAACGTAAAACACCCGTGCGAACAAGAATTGGAAGGGTGTGTGTGTGAAATGTTTGGAATATGCCTCCCTACTCAACAACGCCAGTCCTAGATTGAAGAAAAAAGGTTATGTGTTCTTTGGAACACTCATAGTCTTGTTCGTTGTACATGTAAACTTTTGATAGTGTAAAGAACAACTAAAAATGTATTTTTGGGTAGAATTGAAACAGCTCTTGAAGAGGATTTTCAACATTAGGATACCAAGATCGGACCCTCACAGGGTATAGCAAAATGTGACGTTGTCTGACACTATGTGGGTGGTGATTTCGAGCTATATACCAGAATACGACTATAAAAAGTTTAATGTAACAGCTTTTAGTCGACCATATACCTGCACTAAAACTCGCAAATGTCCCACCCTACACATATCGTAATGCTTCCAAAAAGTACTTGGGTCGATAGATTGAAAAGATGTAATGGTCTAGAGGAGTAGAGAGGATATATAGGGGGATAAGAGATTATGACAGATATGACATGGCTGGTTCAGAATTGATATTGTCATATATATTCTCAGTAGCTTGGCGAATGCTAAATGTTATGTAATTTGCACATCTCGCTGTATGAGAGGGAGACTCCTCAGGATTCGTTTGCCGAACTCCCCTTGTATTGCCACAATGTTGAAACTAAAAAGCTAAAGAAGGACTATGTACACATATATGAACTGATATGGTTGAGACAGATTTAGAATTGTTTTTCTTGCCATCGGTGCATGTGGTAAGTGTATACTATGTGCTGTTGTACGAAAAAAATAAAATTTATTTTCATGCATTTATATATTTTTGTTGTAATAGAATTGATAAAGATTTTATATGTAGATACGTACATTGTTGTGTGACAGACATGCGACCTGTTAGATTTATAATAGAGTGGCGCTGCCACATCTTAAAGGTGAATTTTTGGGTATCACAAAATATGGGTGTTTTTTTTAATTTTTTTTTTCTTTTTCAAATTTTTTGGTACAATGTATCTAGCAGTTGCAATGGATGATAATAATCAGATTCTGCCACTTGCATACGGAGTGGGAAAGTCTGAGACATTTAGATCTTGGGATTGGTTTTTGACGAATCTTAAGGAATGTATAATTAGTAAGCAAGATAACTTAACGATCATATCTGATGGAGCTGTATCCATTGCTTCGGCCATTAAGAATGTATTTCCAAATGCGTTTCATGGTCGTTGTTGCCGCCACTTGTTGATGAACTTACGTGAAAAGTGTCCTCGATTTATAAGTAAGGAAGAGCTATTTTGGAAAGCATGTAAAGCATATCGGATTTCAGACTTTGAAGAACGTTTTACTACTTTACGTAATTGGTTGCCTAGTGTCGCTAATAAACTTGATATGATTGGTCTTGAAAAGTGGGCAAGAGTTCACTTCCCCGGTATGCGTTATAATTACATGACCTCCAATAGTGCGGAATCAGTGAATGCATTGTCTCGACATTCCCGAAAACTCCCCATTTGTATGATGATTAATTGGTTCATAAAATCTTTGCAGCAATGGTACTTTGATCATCGACAAACAGCAGGTAAACACATACCAAACTATGCTTATTATTATTATTTTTTATTTTACTCACGTATATTAAACCATGTGTAGATGAGCATAAACATGAATTAACACCCTGGGCGGAAGCTAAATTAGCTCAAAGAATTGCAAAATCCTCCACATGGACTGTAAGACCCGCTGCAAACTACCTTTACAATGTTGTTGATTATTACAAAAATGCGACAGTTAATCTAAATACTAGGACATGTAGCTGTGGACAATGGCAATTATCAGGTTTACCTTGTGGGCACCTTATTGCTGTTATGCGACACTTGCGTCAGTCAAGTGCAAATCAGTTTGCATTTTCATGTTTCAAGACTAGTGTTTGGAGGGCTTCATACAAGGAGATTATATATGATGTTGGGCATCCTTCAGAATGGGAGAAACCAGATGGTCTTATAACTGTCCTTCCACCTTTAATGGACAAACGTCCGCCAGGAAGGCCGCGTAACCGTGATCGCTTTAGATCCAAGGGTGAACAAATTAAACAAAAATCATGTACACGATGTTTTAGAGGTGGACATAACCGTCGTGATTGCCCATCAATGGTGCCATCACAAATTTTTATTCCGACAACATCAAGTGTGAAGTCAGGTTCTAGCACATCAATGAGAGTTTCAAAAACATCTCAAGAATCTAGTTGGAATGAAGAAATATGATAATTGTGTTACTAAAGTATTGTATTGTTATTGAACTATGTTATTTCTTATTAATGTTATTGAACTATGTTATTTCTTATTATTTTTATTGAGCTATGTTGTTTTTTATTAAGTTTTTTTCGCCAACATCGAAGTCGTGTTCTAACACATCAAGAAATATTGAAGTTTTTTGATATTTTTCAGAAATATCAAACATTTTTGATTTTTTTTTCACAAATTACATTACATTATTGACAATGATAATTGTCATTAAATTATTACAATGCCTTCCGATTCGGCACTTGAACTAGCTCTACAAGCCTCGCACTCTTCGTTTATCTCCTCTTTTACAATGTATATGTGAAGGAATTGCGTCTTGCCGTGCCCAATATACATGTATAGATCCATGTAATCTTCTTCAGTCCATAGTTGTTGTAGTCCAACATTTAAATCACAATTAGGTTTTTGGAAATAGCAGAAATACTCATTTGACTCGATATTCTCAACAACTCCAGTAGCATCACTTATTTTCTTCATAATGTTATACATGTCTTCCCTGGTAAAATCATCAATGTTTAAAAAGTCTACTTCATGTATCTTTCCATGTAAGTATTTCCTTATTGGAAAACCAGAGAAACGCCCTTCATGGTGTAATACTATTGAAAACAGGTACGGAAATTCATCTGTGCATTATAGAAACAAGATTTATTGGTCAAAGTATTTTTAGAATATAAGTATTAATATAATGTAGCAAAACATACCATAAGTATTTCCAATGTATGATGGTGTACCAGACTCTCGGATACAGTAAAGCTTGGGTAAATCCATAATGAATGTTTAGGAAATAGGTGGCATACTCTTATATTTATTCAAAGATAAGATTTTTGCTAGATTACACCTGCCATATTTTTGCGAGATAAGATTTTTGCCAGATTACAATAGACAGAAAGGACAACTTTATTCATGGATAAGATATTTGCGATATTGCATTTTTTGCGAGATAAGATTTTTGCTAGATTACAATTAAAAGAAAGTACAACTTTATTCAGGATAAGATAGATATTTTCCTAATTTATATATATCCCTTAACTGATGCATACAACTCCACATTTATTCTCTCTATAATACAAGTTTAAGCTACAAAATGTCTCAACAAAACACTCATCCAATTGGTGGTGACAATGCGGTTAGGATAATACCCGGTCCTGCTGGTATTCTTCAATTGGCGCAACTCCGTAAAACAACAAAGATTAGGGAAGGTGGTCATAACTGTGAAATGTTGACACAGGAGTACGTGAGGAAAATAACTAAGAAAGCGAGTGATGATGATCATTTTACCCGTGGCCCGTGGCTTAGCGAGGTTCAGTATCTAGCAGTTGAAGGGAGTATCGCAACTGGTTGTTTTGGCGATATGAAAACCTTTATCAAGAACGGGAAAGTTGAAAAGGTTATAGCAGTAATCAAGTCTTGTACTCCGAATATGTTGGGTGACTTAACAGTAACACTAAACGATCTTTCGGGTATCATTTCTGGTACAATTCACCACAAAGTCCTTAAAGACGAGGTTTATGGAAAGGCTATTAGCGTAGGAGCAGTTTTAATACTTTGTAACGTTTCAGTGTTTTTGCCTAAATCGTCGGGCCATTATCTTAACATTACATTGAAAAACATGGTTAAGGTTTTCCACAAGGATACATCACCTGTGAATTCAAGTGCTAGCACATCAAGGAAATCTTATTGGGCCGAAGAAATATGATACTTGTGTGAGTAACGTGTTGTATTGAACTATGTTTAAGTTTTTTTTTGTTGTATTGTTATTGAACTATATTATTTCTTACTAGTGTTATTGAACTATGTTTAAGTTTTTTTTGCCAACATCAAGTGTGAAGTGTTCTAACACATGAAGATAACGTTTCGATATAGTTCCAACTTCATCACAAAAGAGTTATAATTTCATTTCTATTAAACATCCAAAATAATAAAACATTAAAAATATCAACATACACTAAAATACTGAAACATCCAAAGTACTAAAAATCTAAAAATACAATTTTTGCGAAATGGTTCTACACAGGTCTCTCACACCTAGTGTCATACAACATTAACGCCATTTTAGCTCTAAACTCTTGACATTTTTTTGCCACATTAGCACCAAATTTTTTAGCATTAATAGTTTTCCCCTTTGTAAGCATCTCAATAAACTTACATGTCATGACACCACAATCTAGTGTATCATACATAGAACTCTGTCGAGGCATGTGATTCACATATCTTAGCGAGATCCTAAAGCATTCCGGATTACGTTTTGTCTTTTTAAACCAATCCATACTTTCCAAGTCTTTTTTTATGAAATCTTTCCATTTCTTCAATAAGTTTATCATTTTTTCATAATTTTCGGGACACTCAAGACTGTCATAAATGAATAGTTGATAGTCATTAAGATTCCATGATGCAGCAACCTAATGTTGGTTATCCAAATTTATAGGGAAAAAAACAGCAAAAACAAAAAGACATAGATTAGCTAAAATCTGCTCAAAACAACTCAAAATAACTCAAAACTGCTTAACTAGCTAATATCGGCTAATCTCTGCTAAAAACAACTCAAAACTGCTTAATTTAGCTAGAATCTGCTTAAAACTGCTTAAAAGAACTAAAATCAGCTAAAAACAACTCAAAACTGCTTAATTTAGCTAAAATGCTTAAATTAGCTAATATCGGCTAATTTCTGCTAAAAACAACTCAAAACTGCTTAAACTGCTTAAAACAACTAAAATCTTCTTATAGGTGCGTAAAACAACTCAAATATTAAAATTATAACTACTTGGTGAGATTTTGCCCAAGAATGGATATCTCATGTTCCATCTATGGTTGCTCGAACATCATCCACAACAGATACCATACTCATCAAATTACTGCTATCCTTATAAAACGCAACTAGCTCGCTATGACCAAGAGTCCACTGTGCATTACATGGCCTTTTTCTCATCATAACCTCAATAAATGCATTGATGTGCTGGTTAAAAAAATACAATAATGAACACTTATAGATACTATTGTAAATACTTTTTAAGAATCTAAAAGTATACTTACCAATCCATCAAGCATCCCTTGTTCCATGTAATCAACATTTTCGCCGCCCGGCCAAAGAATATCCCAAAAGCTAGTTTCACATACTCTTCCTTTAGGTAAGCAATCAAGGTAACAATCTGTCTTCTTCTTCTCAAATGTAGTAAAAATGGGATATTTACACCTTTTAATCTTTGTCAAATCTGGCAAATCGTAGCTTGGCTTCTTTGTTGTTGTCTCAATTCTTATAATTTTCAATTCATCTTCTGTGTGTCTGTGCCCAGTCTCTTGGGTTGGATCTGAAGCATCTATATGTATGATATCCTTTAACGTCTTCTGTTATATAAAAAAACAATAGAATACAAGTTAAAGACCATCATTATATATTTAATTCAGTAAACATAAAAAACAAATAATTTAGTGATATAAACTGACCCATTTAAAAAACTTACCCATTCTTAAAAACTGACCCATTTTAAAATGGATCAAAACAGGAATGACATATATGCATTGGGAATTCGTCTCAGTGTGATTCGATGCTTATTGGTGACATGTCAGCTGCCAACACCTACCCTGACATCCAGGTATTCTTCTTGAAATGCATGCTCTAATAACATGATTCTTAACTTTATTAACTTGCCGTTTCTGAAACTGACCCATTTACAAACTGACCCACATTGAAAACTGACACATTTACAAACTGACCCAT
Source organism: Tanacetum coccineum (assembly GCA_026074375.1). Classification (NCBI taxonomy): domain Eukaryota; kingdom Viridiplantae; phylum Streptophyta; class Magnoliopsida; order Asterales; family Asteraceae; genus Tanacetum; species Tanacetum coccineum. The sequence continues at coordinate 1,465 of BQNB010097649.1, read as the reverse complement.
ATAGAAAAGGAAATTCAGTAAACATAAAAAAACAAATAATTTAGTGATATATCATTACAAGTTAAAGACCATCATTATATATACCTCGGTAGTCGTCATGGGTACCGATATGGTTGTAACAGCATCTAAATGTGTATCTTTGGCCGCATCTTTGGCTGCATCTGAATCATCTAAATGTGTATCCTTCAACAACTTCTGTATATAAAAAACAATACATTACAAGTTAAACACCATCATTATATATTCAACTAGTGTAATACCCGTGCATTGCACGGGTCACACGTAAAAAGTCAATTAGTAAACATATAATATTGAATCTTTAAGCAACTGGTAATAGAAAGTGTGCATTAGCAGACGTGAAGCATATTGTTTCTCCCAACTTCGTTCTGCTAGTTGGCGAAAAAAAACCATTTTGTTATATAAGAAAACAATAAAATACAAGTTTAAGCGCATCTGGAATTATTTATTAAATTTAGTCAACAATTAAACAAAATTTCATATACCTTTGTAGTCGTCACCGGGGGCATCGTAGTGGATGCTGGTGGTGGTATGGTGCAACTTCTTGATTTACGTGAATAACATCTCATCGGTGACTTAAGCTTTAATGGAGTACGTCTGACACGTAATTTGCGCCGGTTAGCCAACGGGAGAGATTTATGTGCCGTCGACGCCGGTGACGTATGTAGCGGTCCATGTGATGTGTATGACGGTCCCGGTGACATGTAGGATGCTATGTCTCCATCTGATACGACTCCAAAGTCACGTTCATCACCCTACAAATCATATAATAACAATTTATTAACGAGATAAATAAATTTCATATATATATTTTATATTACTAAGAACTAGAATTTAAAAATAACATACCTCCAACGCAAGCAATCGAGACTCTAAAGTAGCAATAGTACCCTGTAAGCTAGAAACGGTCTGAGTGAGAGTACTAACACGTGCATCACCCTACAATTCATAAAATAACAAACATTACACGTTATGGCTAAGTTTAAAAAAATAATTTACAAATAACATACCTCCAACGCAAGCAATCGAGACTCTAAAGTACCAATACTACCCTGTAAGCTAGAAATTGTCTGAGTGAGAGTACTAACACGTGCATCATCCTACAATTCATAAAATAACAAACATTACACGTTATGGATAAGTTTAAAAAAAATTACAAATAACATACCTCCAACGCAAGCAATTGAGACTCTAAAGTACCAATACTACCTTGTAAACTCGAAACAGTCTGAGTGAGAGTCGTAACAGTGCCTTCCAACGTACTAACCCTCGTCATCAACTGTTTATATTGTAACATTTCCGTATTTTCAGGTCTTTTACGACGTCATCTATTTTACTAATTATTTATTTTTCTTTCTCGTACGCGGTTACTTTTATTTTTAATAGTTAAATCGCGTAAGTTAAAAATTATCGTTTAGCGTAAACGGACATCAAACAATTAAATGTT
>BQNB010097648.1:0-25339 GCA_026074375.1 Tanacetum coccineum | reverse complement strand
ATTTTTAACTTACGCGATTTAACTATATAATAAGAATTAAAAGTAAACGCGTACGAAAAAATAATAATTAGTAAAATAGATGAAGTCGTAAATAACCTGAAAATACGGAATGTTACAAATTATACTAAATCTACTTTTCTACACTAGATGATCCCCTATGAGTGTGAGGTGAGGCTTCCTTTTATAGGCAAAAGGGGAAGGTTCTAGCCCCTTAGACGCTTCTCCCTTCTTTAATCTCAGCCATCCATTCATAACCAACTTTGAATCCAATGATCATGTTCATTGAATTGAGTGCACGTCACATCCTCCAATCGTATTTGTTAGGATCACCAGCGTGTCAATTATTAGTCAGACGTGTCAGACTGAGCTTCTAGAAGGACGGGATTAATTGTACTTTGGATATTTACCTTGTGTGGCGCGAAGTGAAAATGGGAGGGAAATGTTGGGAGAGATGTACAGTAATTTCGTTTTGACCCAGTTTATAACATTTGACTTGGACGGGGCTAAAAGGGTTGGGCCATTCTTTTGTACTTTGGGCTTTTTAGGCTCATCTTGGAATGGGCTTGTTTATTATTTTTTTTACTTAACGACCGTTAGTCCATTAGTATTAAAGGACTAACGGAGTAATTGGTTTTGGGACTTTTGGTGAAATGACTTAATCAAACAAGGACACTTTTGGTAATTACAAGGGTTTGTCTTCACATGAGTTGAACAAGGTTGACTTTTATTGACCTTGGTTGATAAACACCCGGCTCTTGTGTACTTTTTCTGTTCTTGTGTTCGTTTTTGTCCGGTTTTGGCTTTCTTCATGTGATATTTGAAATATCCGTACCTACATATCACAAAAGACAAAATACACAATATACAAGCATAATATGTTCATTTTTTTTTTATCTTTTTAGGGTCATTTTTTGTACAAAACGGATATGTGATTTCTCACATATCAACAACATAGACATAAAAGATAGTAGGAGTATTGCCAACCCATTTTATTTAAGATAAATAATATGTAGCATTACAACATTACACCAAGTAATCTACAAATGACTTTTGACTTAATCTGTTTCCTTGTATTTTTCTTTATACTGAGGATTGATATATTCTCATATACGTTCAAAATCTACATAATTTTAAGACCATATTACACACACATATTGATAAAAAAAACTGTTATAAACTAAAAATGTCAAGTTATTAGGTTCTGATTTGTTGCATATGATAATTATAAGCTAAGAGCCATAAAGGCCTACATGTTTTAATACAAACTTAAGTTGAAGAATTATCCATAACTTGGAAACATACACATGCAAAGGCACCAAAATGCAATACCAAAACGAAATCCTATAGTCCTGGTCACACCTACAATACAATTCAAAATGAGTCTCCCATTGATGCCCACAAAAGCCTATTCAAATGTGAATCGAACTTTGCTAAGATAGTCACATATGGAATGAACAAAATTTTGCATAAAAAAATATATCAATCTATAGAAATTGTAGCATAATTAGGGAGGACGTATTCCGTAAAGATATGAAAAAGAAAAGAAAATATAGTACATGTACAACGAATCTCCAATGCATCTTTAAAAAACCATGAATTAAACACAACACGTCACTGTTCAATCAATGACAACCATGGATCATATATTCTTTATCAACCTCATCATTTACATCAAAATAAATTTAAACTTATAGTTACGGTCACTTTGTTATGATATTTTAAACACCAAGTTTATGCCTCGGATACCAAATTATCTTGCAAGACTAACTCACGCCAGTGTAGTAGTAGAAATGTCAGATTCCAAATGAGGGAAAGATCACTAAACTTCAGGAAATATGAATATTGAATTCAAATCTGATAGCTAGATGGGATATCTTAACTTATTTAATAATAAACATTATACATACTACACGATCATTTCTAAGTTAAAACACAACTCCATGTACGTTTCCATTACCTATTCGCAGTGCCTCCACTTGTAATCTATATGAAATATATCTCTATATATATATACATATATATAAACCAGATTGTTAAGTTCTAGCTTAAAAATGATTATTTTATAACATATACCTCCACGAAACTAAACAAATTAGAGATATGACCTAACTAACCAAATCAAAAATAATACATGTAATACAACTAAATAGTCAAAAACCATTACATGTGTAAGATTGTACATGACTTTTAGGCAGCCCATATCGTGTCGAGTTGGTCGTGATGTTTTCATGAGTGGTAGAAAATAGTTTTTTAATTGTTTTTCTACTTGTTTTTTGTCTTTGGTAGTTCGTAAGAGTGGTATGTCATTCTTATGTAGGTTTGTTTGATTGTTGCACTTATGTGTAGGTTTGTTGCCCATGTAACGGGATGTGATATAGGACTTCACCTATATCCATTGTACTTCAATGTTTTTTTTTTGGTGTAATATATTTTACCGGGGTAGTGTCCCTTTTACCAAAAAAATAATAATTGAATTTACGTATATTTATCCATCATGTTAGTTACCTCACTTGTACAAAAATACACATTTTTTGTAATAGCATGGAATAGTAGAATATAAACACATAGATATTTATGATCAATGCATACATTGAAAAACCAAAAATCAATGTTATGAATGCATAACATTGAAAATTACCTCATTTGCACGACAAACACTTGTAAGGCATTAAACACTTGAAAATTACATCATAATCTGCACAACCAATGCTTTTAGTCATTACATCAAACACTTGCAATTGCAAGGCATCTTTAAGATCACTTATTCTGTGATAAGTGAACTTACAAAACACCAGTGTGACCAATTTCTACCGATTCTTACTAATATGAAACAATAAACAAACTAATAAAATTATTAAAAACCCTTACATTCGTTGTTCTTTTAAAATAGACTGCCAATGTTATGCATTTTCATGGAAGATATAATTTCAATTGGTAAGAGAAAGTTTACCCGTAACTGATTGCTTAAAAGTGGATAATAATGAGGTTTCTTCCTGTCAATCACTATATCAATAAATAAATTTTGATTCTAAAATTATTTGAAATTTGAAAACAATAAAAAAATTGAGAAGTTTAGAGAAATACCGTAACTAATTTATTAGTATATTTATAGAATAATCAAACAAAATTAATAACTTAAGGAATTAGCAATTAAGTGGTGAAACAATCCTCAAAATACAGCTATCAAAATTCAACTCATTGACAGCTTTATGTACATGTGGATTAAGTGACGTGGCATAAATGACGTGGCATATATGCCAGCTGGGATTAAATGAGGTGGCAAGGTTTCAAAAAAAAACCTTATTTTATTATATATATATATATATATTTACTAGTGATATGTGAGAAATCACATATCCTTTTTATACCAAAAATGACCCTTAAATGATCAAAATGTGCAAAAATATGCTTGTGTTTGTGTATTTTGTTGATTGTAAATGTGTAGGTACGGATAATGCAAAAATCACAAGAAAACAGTCAAAACCGGACAAACACGGACACGGGAACGGATAGAATGCACAAGAGCCGAAAGTTTCTAGCAAAAGGTCATCAAAAGTCAACCCTTGGTCAACAATGGTCAACTCACAAAATGCCAAAACCCTTATAATACCCAAAATACCCTTAATATTAAATAACTTTCACCAAAAGTCCCTAAACCCTAACACCGTTATCTTCTTTTTATTAAAGGGATAACGGTCGTTAACCTTTATAACAATACCCTTTATTCATTATAACCAAGCTCAAACACTCACCTGTGGCCCAATACTTTTATACCCGGGCCCAAGTCAACACCCCACACTCCCGGGTCAACCATAAGTTATAAAAAGAAAAGAGACAGAGCGCGGAAAATTCCATTTTTACTGTTCATCGTCGTTCTCAACTAATTACCCTGTCAAAAACAAAGGGTAAATCTAAATTAACTACGTGGAACAAAGATTCGAGTACCAGTAATGAGTCAGCATCAAAAAATCATCATTAAAGCTCTCTCATTGGCTAGAATTGATAAGAGAATGACACGCGGGATCCTTAAGAAACACACAAGGAATGAAAAATTACACTAAATCCTTTATTAAAGAAGCACAAAGCCTCTGACACACGGATTGCCACGCTGGCAATCCGTGTGCTCATTTAATGATCAAACGGCCTAGAATGAGGATCCAATGATTGCAAGAAATGGGACGCTACAAATTAAAGATCAAGAGGGGTTTGGAGACTGGAAAGCTTCTTCTCTATCGTATAAATAAGGGGCACCTCATCACTAAATATATAGAGGAGTTGGATTGGATTTAGGGTAAGGAGTACGCTTATTTTAGTCTAGTAGCTCATTTTTAGCTTATAATTATTTTCTCAATGTAATTTCCTTTTAAAGTAGTGTAATCTCCTTTGAATTTAATATAATTATGTTTTTATATTAAACAGTTCTTTAAATTTTGTTTCATTATATAGTAATCATGTTTATCATAAGCTCTTTTTAAACTCCTTTTAAGCTACTCTTACTATTAGCTTAACTGAGCTTTGTTGATCACTCAATTCCTCCCCAAATTACCAAAGCTTTTAAATATGGATGATAAGCTAATTATGGATGGGCTTATGGACTTACTGGCTTGTTTATAACAAGCCAGAGCTTGTTGATTAGCTCTTAGAGCCTTATTATCCCTGTTTTGTGCAAAGGGGTTAAGGTACATTTCATTTCTCTCTTTTAAGCTTACTTTATATGCTTATTGTTTGTCTGCTTATTCTACTACTTAATATTAGCTTATTACAGATGTTATTAGCTTAATGTTGCTTATCACTATTGTTTAATGCTTATTGTACTTAGTTTGTAGTTTAAATTTTATTTTAATAGCTTTTGATATAAAACAGTCATAAAAACTAAAAATATTAGCATAACTTGTTAGCTTATTGTTGCAGCTTATTTGATTGTTGAAATATGCTCATTAGGACCTCAATAAGCTAATAAATAACTGGTATTTGTAGTTTGTGCCTTAAATCTTATTTTCATAAGCTTTAAATGGATTTAAGCAATTTAAAGGGGTGTTTGGCTCAAGGCAGTACTAACTCGAGTTAGTACTGTCAAGAGCCATTTGTTTCTTTAAATTGAATTTAAATCTATTATTGAAGTTTTTAAGGTTTTTGTTAGGTTCAATTTGATTTTAATAGGTTTTTGTGCAAACTGTATGAATCTGAGGTCATAAGCTCAGATTCATAAGCTCTTTGTGCTTAAACTTGTTCTAGCTGATTTTATTGGTCATTTTGTATTTGTTTTGGTGTTTTATTAGTGCAGAATTTAAGTTCCTGAGCCTGCATCATTTAGTCTTAAGTTTTGGTTATAAACTGTCAAATGCATCAGCATCAATTTTTGTCTAAAAGCCATTTTCAGGCTGAAAAATCAGCAGGTAACAGTAGGTCTTAAGTTTTCAAATTAATTAAACTAGTAGATTATAGGCTAGATTACATTTGTTTATGCTTATTTTGTAAAACTTAGACTATTAGCTTATCTGTTTTTAAGTGTAAAACTAGTACTTTGTCATTTTTCATTAAACTTAAAAAAACAAAAAAATAGAGTAGATAGCTTTTTCAACCAGCTTTTTCTTTAATCATTTGCCTTTCAAAATACTTTTCAAGTGATGTTTTCAGTAGTCTGTAAGCCTAGGTTTAAGAAGGTTTAGAGCTTTTTTCCATAAGGAACCAGTAGCTTATATAAAAATAAGCTCAAAGTCTGCCATTCTGTCTGTTTGGATTTCAGTTTTCAATAAGTGCTTATTTGCTTTCTTAGCTTTTTGCTTGTTCTTTGTAAGGATCATGAGCCAAGTAGTTCGAAATCAGCTTGTAATGATGTTCATAAGGATAAGAATGTTAGTAGTTATCCGGAGTTGAAAAAATTGGATTGCATTAACGAATCTGATACAGATGATGATGATGTTATTCCTTCATATGGTTCATTCTTAGGTGGTGGTAATCAGCTTGAAGATGAAGATTTTGATTTCTAAATGTGCTATGAGGAAACAATGGTTTAAAAAGAAAAGAATTTTCGTGCTCTAAAGGAATTTCGTGATTTCAAGTTAAGCATGAGTGGTAGAAAATAGTTTTTAATTGTTATTCTACTTGTTTTTTGTCTTTGGTAGTTCGTAAGAGTGGTATGTCATTCTTATGTAGGTTTGTTTGATTGTTGCACTTATGTGCAGGTTTGTTGCCCATGTAACGGGTTGTGATATAGGACTTCACCTATATCCATTGTTCTTCAACGTTTTTTTAGAGTAATATATTTTACCGGGGTAGTGTCCCTTTTACCCAAAAAAAAAGCTAGTATAGTTCAATAAGCCATAAAGATACATTAGCTTATAGGGAAATAAGCTTAAAATTGCCTTAAGGACTATTTGGTCATCAGTAGAACCAAATGCTAATTTGAGGATTTATAGCTTATATTTGTAATTTTTTGGTTATTTTTTTTTAAGTCGGTGCATCTCGAATATGCGATTATAGTTACTTCTTATCCTTCTTATTTTAAAAAAACTTCTTATTTGATCCTAACTATATATATTTCTTTTTTCACAAAAACCTTACACACGGCCGTAATATTGTTGTTGCACGCTTTATAAGAACATACATGCACATCTTCAAAGAAAAATTTTGTATTTCTAATTTCTTATCAAATTATTTATAACAACTATGTTTTTTTAAAACATATATGTTGTTTTTAAAACATATGTTAAAAAAATACAATTATTGAAGGCGTGCATGCATGTTTTTGGTGGTTCTGTCACTAAGAATGGTTCTGAAAAGAAAGTTTCACTATGTATATATGTGTATATATATATATATATAAATGCATACTTATTATACCTTCAATAACCATTAATCATATTGATAAAAGCTTGAAGCAAATTACATGTTTTATAAATTGTCTTATACAAAAAGTTTGGATCCCATATTTGAAACACGTGGTTCGATTTCAACCTGCTTATCTAGTTAAACATAAGCATTTATCAACCTGCTTATTTTAAGTGATATTTTTAGTGTAAAAAAACAAATAAGCAATTTTTTGCCATACCTTGACTTGAACTAAACTCCTTGACAGAACCATCTTGCATAATGAGCAAAATCGTTGCGTTAGCTAGCTCCAAAATGAGCAAAATCGGGCATTATGATCAGACCCGTTAGATGTATAACATTCGTAGCAGACTTGGCATAAGAATAATGTACCTGGAAAGTGCATATAAAGCAGCGTATATGGCCTATTTTCAAATACAATGGCCTAGCTCATGTTGACGAGAACCAGCAACATCGAATAATCGTACATTGAAACCAACGAATTATGGTTATCTAAAAACTTTATCAGACCTTCAATGATGCCCCTATCTAAACCACTTTCATCTCTTCCAAAATGTCATAAACGGTTTGTAACCTGATCATTTGTATCGTATATTTAAGTGATATATTTGACCCGAAACTTTGAACATGTAAGGACCTCTTCTGTCCGTTCCGCAACCTGAAAAATAAGAAAAGCTGATTTTACCAAAGAGACAAATACTAACATAAATAGAGCAAGTTTGTAGATCTTACGAAAGCCAAACAACATTTAACAACACGGTTATTGTGTCGTTAATTTGTTGCAGCAGTTAATGGTTGAAGATTATTATTGATACGAAATCACGATCGCGTTGATATATTGATTCTCGGCAACGCATGGCAAACAGATAATGTAAGACAATATACACAACTTACTTCTCTATTGTTTTGACTTACTAATGAAGATATATTTGTTTGACCTTTATACTGTTGAGGAAATAAGTTTTAGGTCTCTTTGCTATTCTCTTCATCTTTGTAGGCTTGTAGCCATTTGTCCTTATTACTATATTTGGCCTGTCTTACTTTTCTCAGCCAAAAACTTCAATTTTATGTAGGTAACCTTGCACTTGCCTAAACTTGTTTAGTCATTTTTACTGGTTTCCTAAAAATACCTCGACCCCCAAACGAAGATCTCAAAACCTGGAAAATTGGCGGGTCAGAAAGTTAACTTATTGGCGTATTTTAGAACGTGTTGCCTCGTGTTGTTCCATAGACACTTTTATTCGTTCAAACAAAGTGATATCCGTTGAACCTAATCATGAAATTCTAGTAGTAAAATAAACCAAGTTATGAATAAAGCAGTATTTCTTAAGATCTGAATAAAGCAAATTAGGCTACTGTATCCATTAAGAATACACCTTTGTCACTTTTGATCCGTTTGACCGATTTGACACTTTCCCGTATTAGTGGAATCGTTTTATCAAACCCATTTGACATGTTTGAGATTAGTTATGATCTATATTTTTCCATTGCTAACTCAATGGTCAGACTTTCCACCTCAACGTCTAACTGTTATTTATCATGTGTATGCAGTTGGACAACAATTACACAACTGGCTCACCACGGGATGCTTTTTGTTCCAGTGTGGTACACATTTGGTGTAGGTATGTTTAAAATGGACTCAATCAGAGGTGGGACTCCTTACAACGATGGAGTGTTAGTCACTTCAATATAGAATCAGAATAAATAATTTTAAAGTTTACAGAACCAGGATTTTTTACCTGATATCCATTGGTAAGAAGCTTTATCTGTTGCTTGAGCCGTAATGACTTGTTTCTATCATCGACCATTATCTTCTTCAAAGTATGAAACTCTTTCTGGATGGCCCGTGGCAACACGCTAAAATTTTGTCACGTATTTAATCATGTGATCAACCTATAATATTTATACATCACAGTTAAAGACTGGCACGCCAATGATGCAAACAAATATCATAACTAATAGTTTATATCGCATCCCAATACATGCTTTAAATAAAAACAAATCTGAAGTAATCTTGAATCACATAAAAATCACAAAATCTGTGATCCATAGACTTGCAACAACAATCTTATACCTTGTAATTTAAAGTGATTCACATATACCCAAACATCCTGACCTACAAAAGCTATTTCAAGTAATTTGCCATTTCAAGCAAACACTTTAAAATCGAAGACACGTATCCTCAAACCTTAGTTTAAGACTCGATTTGAACTTAAAGGAAACAAAAGTTGAAAGCTTACCCCAAACCAAATTCTTTGAGGACTTTAATCAAACACATGGTAGGCACCAATCCATGCAGCCATGAACCACAACATCTTCACCATATATCATAATCTACCATCACATTCATCAAACATATGGTATTGAAACCATCCTATTTCCTAAAACAAATAGAAACAGAAAACATTAGAATTCATAAATTGGTGAAACCCAAAATCAAATATTAAAGATACAACAAAATTGTTAGAAGATACCTGGGATTCATGTAGATATTGATTTTGCAATTTTAATTTGGTCAAGATTTAATGATGTATAACTCCATGATCTTTTTGCATTCTGGGTCATTAGAACTGGATGATGCTTGAAACCGCCAGTAGTATTGAATATGAGGGGAACTATAGAGGCGTTTAGGGCATTTATTTAGACTCGAATGTAAATACTTTACTCAGGTGTATGGTTTATGAGGGCAAATACACAGGCGGAGGGTTTATGGCCTTTAATGAGTTTGAGTCATAAATACTTCAAATTAAATTTGGTGTACTCAATCTTTACACACACACACACACACATATATATATATATATGGTTCTAGTAGAATGTAGATTAGTATAGGAAGGATTCTAAATCGTTGGATGCATTTTGATCAATGGATGACGTTGATGATGGTATTTTAATTAATATGAAAAAGTTAATAGCATAAATCTTCATTAATGAAGCATAGATGTGGTAAATTAATTCATAGTTTTTAACGTTTTTTTTTCATTTTCTAGTTTCATTACCATTAAATTCATCTTTATTACATTTATGGTGACACACTAAATTTATTTACTTTATTATGACAAACTAAATTTCTTGATGATAAATAGTGACACACAATTTTTTGACACATTTGTAGTGGCACACTATTTTTTTTGATATTTATATAATGACACACTAAATTTTAGTACATTCGTAATGACACACCAAAAAATTATAGAGCATCTTATTGACACACTATGTTTATCACACTAATTTTTTTGACACATATATAGTAAAACACTAACTTTTGTGATACATTCGTAATGACACACTAATTTTCATGACACATTTTTAGTGATAAACAATGTCTTTTGACACACTTAATGATGGATATTTATTACAAATAATGATGATATTTTACTACAATTAATGATGGTGTTTTAATAAATATCTTAATTAATAGTATAAGACTTTTTATCCTTTTTACCACAATTCACTTTTTATTTGATCCAAACTATATATATATATACTAGTTTCGTAACCCGCTCGACGGGCGGGCTCGTTTCGGAAATTTGTTTAGATAAGAGGTGTGTGTGAGTTTGGCTTGATAACTGCGAGTGTCAAGTCCAATTGGGTTGAATTGCGTTTTAGTAAAACCTAATTTCAGAAATTGGTGTATTAAAATTGATTAATTTGGTGAAGATGATGTCGAATTCAAAAGGATCTTCAACTACAACACCAATTGCTTCATCCAATATTGGTTTTCAGGTGATAGTTTATTTGATTTTTTATATGATAACAATGTTTGGGTTTTTAATTTTGGTTTTCATTTGTAAATTGTGGGATGTTTTTTATTTTCTTTTTTGCAGTAATATGATGTGATTTGGCCTGGGGAAATTTGCCTTGGTTTGGTTTTAAGAGGTTTGAGTTTCGCAGTAATAATCTTTGCAATTTATAAATATGAAACAGTTTATAGTTATGACTATGTTGTTAGCTGATATATTATTATTTTAAGGTTATGATATTACTTGGTGTTTTGGTCATTGCAAAATCGGAGGTTTATATAGTAACCATTGAAGAAGAGCCAATGGTAAGTCATACAGTCGGTATTGATGGTTTTGAATCTACAACCGTGGAATGTGGAATCTAATGAGAACTTGATGTCACAAGGTTAGTAAATAAGTTTTATCTCTTTTGCGTATTGTAATCCTTTGACAAAGCTTATGAGCGTGTTTGGCGCACAAGCGTATTAGAGCAATGTGTTCTATTGTTTGATCCTTAGTGATTTGGTTACATCATACTCGAGTCACCTTGAACAAAGAACCCGATATACCGCCTCTTGAAGCATGTTTGATGATGGGAAACTACAAAAAGCTTATGGTTACAGCATCTATCAACGTTTTGTTGTTCATGTTAAACCCTCTCCAAACAGGTCAACTTTACTTATCCTTCTCATGAAAATAAATAAAAGGACGCATTAAGCTTAAATTGAGTACCTTTGCAACTTTTTTTCTTACCTTTGGCTTAATACGACGTCGTTTCTCCTAAGGCCCATTTCTTATTATCAACGGGCTAAGTGTGGTAGCCCAATTTTGCACGCATGTATCTCTATCGTTGCCTTTTTCTTTTTTTTTTGTCGTTCCATAGTTTTTTGGAAGGAAGTTGTTGTAGCTACTGAATCTATGTGTCAGAACCGGTTCTGATGAGTCTGAGTTTAACGATAAACGCTGACAGTATCAATGCATCAGCGTGTAAGTGTGCGTCTATTTTTTCGTTTTAATTTTGCTTTATATGCACGTTTACTAACTTTGTTTTTTTCAATTGCAGCTGCCCCTTCTAATATTGCGAATGCTTTTCGTACTGATTCTCCTCCCCAAACATAGCATGTGAGTTTCTGAAAAATCAAGATGCAATATTTGCATCAAGGCCTGAAATCATGTCTGCTTATTTAATAAGTGAAGGTTATCGTTCAGCTATCATGTCTCCTTTGGGGAACCAATGGCAAAAGATGAGAAGAATCCTAAACCAGAACATCCTTTCCTTACCAGTACACAAATGGCTCCAACTAAAATGAGACGAAGAAGCCAATCACTTGCTTTCTTACATATACAATCAAATAGAGAGACAAAGTTCACTAATTGATGGTGGATTAGTGAACATTCGATATGCAAGTCAACACTACTGTGGAAACTTTAAGGCGGATGGTTTTCGGGTCAAGATTTTTTAGAGAAGGAACTAAAGATGGAAGTCCAGGTGATGAAGAAACCGAGCATATGTCTGCTCTTTTCACCATACTTGAGTATCTATATTCAGGCACCTTCTGCAAGGGTAACAAATCTAGAGCACGATCATGTGGTAAAGTCGTTCCTAGAGTTTGTAGTCTACCTATTCCATATGTTTATGCTGAAGATAATAGAAGTGTAAGGGCAGAAGAAATTCCTTGTGGTTCTACCGATCCCGATGATGACAATATGTGTAAGCTTTATTTTCCTTTTTGATTGTGGTTTCTCACAGAACATGGCAGGTTTGATACATTTTCACTAACTGTTTTTTACCAACTGCAGGGCGCAAGGGTATGGAAAATAGTTGTCGTGTTGTTATTCAAGGTACCAGTTTTGTCTTCTCATTCAAGTGCCTATTTATGTTGGTATGTTGTTACATATTGTATTCATTTCGTATGTGCAGGTTTGTCGCCGAATGCAGACATTCCTGGGCACGCTGATAATGATCTCCCCCGGCCATATGCTACAGGTAAGTTCATCATCGTACTGTCAACACCATCTCTATTTCTTCTCTCAAATACTTTTTCGATTTTACAGTTTCCTATTCTGTTTCGCCGTCTAAGAAAGGCAAAAGAAATTTGGTAAAAAGAATTGCGTAGATGTATTACTTAAGAGGAAAGATACATATCAGCATTTATCAGTAATGAAAATATTTCTTAATATTTGGTATGTAGACATCTATCATTAGACACTAGACCATCATAAAGAGTAAATTGAAAGGGTCAAGTTATGGAAGAAATAGGGTGATGAAGTTACTTGGCCTTTTTCCTGCAATTGAAAAGTGGGTCGAGTCTAAGGGGGTGTTTGGGTAAGCTTCTTTCAGGTGCTTCATGTTCAAGGTGTTTGGGTTATCTTATATAAAAAAGATTTATTTTGTTCGGATGGAGTCGTCATTTCAAACAATTATGTACTTTTTGGGCAGCTTAGCAGATTACAAACGTTGGGGTGTGAAATTGAACGTAAGTGGTCAAAACTAGAAGCATTGTTTTGAACATGGAAGAACCTAGAAATTCCAACAAGATGTGGAATGTAGCTCTTGCAGTTAAGGAAAAGGTTGAGCGAGGGAGATGAGGAAGAGAAAGAAAAGTTGATTATTTCACACTTTGGCAACGTTTTATCGATCCCTTCAGGCTTAACAAATCACGGGTTAGGATTTGACTTAATGAATTTTCACTTAGTGACACATTTTAACTGTAACGAGAATCATCCTGTTGTGAAATATACCAATTTGATTATGCTTTCAGAAAGGGTGGGCCGACTTTTTGTCCGACAAAAAAATGTGACTGGATTTGTTCCAGCTACATCTGTTGAAAAACATGTAGCCATGTTCATAGCAATGTTTCACTCTTTTCCATACCAATGTATTGTGTTTTATCTTTGTTACTATTATATTTTTAGATTTATGGGTTCCACCAAACGATGCATCTTTGTGGGGAAATGGAAACGGTGTGTCGGGTGCAACGCAACAACTACATACAACCTGTCTTTAGCTGCGTTCTTTTGTACAAGAAAGGCTTTGGGAGGAAGGAAGTTTTGGGAGGAAGGAGTTATGAGTGTGTTGTAGTTGTAATTGAGACAGTTTTAAACTTTAAAACTAAACATGTGCATCCAAGTAAGGCTTGCAAAGGTCAATTTTGAAACAAAAAGTGGATGCAATAGATCAAAATCCATCATCATATTCACACCTACGGACTACGGTTACAGTTTATTATTCATAATGTTTAGTCTAGGAACATGATTTACCACCTAAAAGTTTGAGATGAGTTTGTATCTTGAAAGAACTACATGAAATTTGTTAAATAAAGTTTCTGAATTGTTTGCACACACTCTACCTTAAGCTGTTATAATGTTTTTCCCATATTAGTAAAGAAGAAAGTCAGATGCAACAGTTAACAAAATGCAATTTACCAGATAGAGACACAGTATTTGAATATCCTTATTCTATGATGGAATACAATGATCAGATATGAACTTTGCTTTGCGTGTTTGACAACAGTTTTACTGTTCACCCTTCGTCCCCCTTTTACCCTGCACCTCTTATACCCAAATTCACCCTTCTTTAAATGACAGTTAACTTTTCTAGAAGCTTATGACGCATACAATGACGCCTATGGGAGACACGCTGGCAATCCTAAGGCCAATCATTGGCTAATCATACGTGGAGGACTATCAACGGCTTAGATCAAATGCTTGGAGGGCAATCAAGGATTGAAGGGCCAAGATTAAAAGTGGGGGAGCATCCTAGATGTCTAGAAGCATCATCTCGTGCCTATATAAAGAGCCTCTCACACACAGTTGGAGCATCTAGTGTAGTTTAGCTTAATTAGTCATTTTTAGCTTATTGTAACATTTTTAGCTTAATGTTTCTGAATTTGATGTAAACTTTCTATTAAAAGCTTGTACTCAGTTATTATAATCAATAAAAGTTAAGTTTTCTTATTGTTAAAGTTTAATTCGTGTTTTTACTTAATTACATTATGGTTTGATTAAGCTCATTATTGTTCTAATAAGCTCAATAAGCTTTTATAATCACTAATAAGCTAGCTAATTACTCAGTTAAGCTCTCAAAGCTCAAACTGAGCTTATCAATACTCAAAATCCACCTCAAATTACACCTCGGTGTATTTTGGAAGGGAAGCCAGACTTGGATGGGCTTCCAAGACCTCACCACCTTATCCTAGATAAGCTGAAGCTTTGTAGATAAGCTCTTGGAGCAATTTATTAAGCCTGGTTTGAGCAAAGGCTTTTGTAAGTTCCTAATTTCAATTTTATAGCTTAATTTTGCATTCTGGCTTATTTTTGCTTATTGTTAGTTAGAGTAGCTTATTAATGCTTATTATTGTTGTTGGATGCTTATTGAGTTCAGTTATTAGTTTAAATCTCATCTTATAAAGTTTTTGATATAAAATAGTTAAAAATCCAAAAAATATTAGCATAATATGTTTGCTTATTATTTTTTGCTCATTAGGTCTTTTATAAGCTATATAGTATCTGGTATTTAAAGTTTAAACCTTAATTCTCAGTCTTATAAGCTAAATATGAATTTAAGTAATTTAAAGGGGTGTTTGGCACAAGACAGCACTAACTTGAGTTAGTGCTGTCAAGAGCCATTTGGTTCTTTGAATTGAATTTAAATCTCATATTGAGGTTTATAAGGTTAGTATTTCAGGTCTTTGTAGGTTAAATCAAGTTTGTGTGTAAGTTGTTTGAATCTGTGGTCTTAAGCTCAGATTCTTAGGTTCTTTTAGCTTAAATCTGTTCTAACTATTTTTGTTCATCAATTTGTTTATGATTTGGTGTTTAAAAGATGTTGAAATCAAGTCCTTAAGACTACATCATTTGGTTTTGTGTTTTTGGCTAAAAAAGTTGTCAACTGCATCAGCAAGCAAAAAGGCCTTATTGTCATTTTCAATCTTAAATTTAAGGTAGCTTACGTAGGAGTTAGGTTTTGAAATTGAGTGTACACATAGCTTATAGGTTAATTTAGATCTGTTAGGACTTATTTTAGATTAAATAGTTTATTTGCTTATCTGTTTTAAGCCTGCAATTTAGTCCTTTAGAGTTTTGATAAAAAGTTGAAAAAAAAACCAAAAATACTCAAACTGCATAAGCAGCTTTTTCAATTAGCATTTTCTTTGCTTATTTGCTTTTCAAAATAATTTTTGATTGTTGATTTAAGTAGTCTTTAGCATGATCTTCAAAGTGGTATTAGTCATTAAGCCATAAGGTTCCATCTTCTTGCTTAAAATTAAGCTCAAAAGTGCCTTTTTGGACTGTTTGGTTAATTGTTTTACCCCAAAGTGCTTATTTATTTCTTTAAGCTTATGGCTTATTGTTTATTCCTTATTCTTGCTCAGTCTTGCTTATTAGGCTTGTTTTAAGTTGTTTATAGTTTAGTTTACTCAGGCTTGAACTTATTCTAGCTTCTTAGTTTCTTAAGTTTAGTATAAAAGCTTTAAAAAATATTAAGTCATGTCTGTCTATTTGATAAGCTGTTTTCTAGCTTATTTGTGATTTTGAAAAAAGTTGTCTTCACAAAAGTTGTTGAGATTAAGCTGTTTAATAAGTTTGTTCAAAAAGATTTGAAAAATAAAAAAAATTCGAAAAGGGAAGCCACAGGTTCGAACCTATGACCTCACCTTCCATACCAAACGAATTTAACACACACACTCTTAACCAATAGCGCCCTTGGGACTTTTACGTCCAATGTTGTTTTCAAAATAAATTTAACATCTTTTGGGTTCTCTTTTAAAATAAGCACTTCGAGTGCTTAAAAGATTTTTCAGGGCTTATTCGTTTAAGCTTTTTCTCAGCCATCATTTTTCCTGCATTCTTCACGTCATAAGTAATTTTTAGTATTTTTCTAGCATTTTTAATTCTAAGTTTAGTATTTTTCTTGCATTTATTCTGTTTAAAAACTTTAAAAAATCAAAAAAAAAATCTTTTTCTGAAAATTTTCTTTTATTATTTAGAAGGTTTAGAAATTAAATTTGCGTTCGTAGATCTTTAATTTGATATACTTGCTTATTTGTTGCGTTTTTATACATTCCCATTAACGTTTTTGTGTTTGATTTCTTAATTGCTTAGTCATTTACTTTCCTTTGCATGTTTTATGTGTTTTTAGCTGTAGAAATAGAAAACCAAATTAAAACCTTGAATTATTCAAATTCGCGATCACAAACTAGACCGACTTTCTATTCACACTTCGTCGAGGACAAACGACCCGAGAGGTTTTAGGAATTGCTTTGGTCAAAAGCAAGTTTCTTTAATCTTTTGGAATACGTATACTACTATACTATAATTGTATTTGCTTCTTAATTACACATACTTGTTTGTGTGTGTGGTTTGGAGCGGATCAAATTTTTGGAGCCCTTGCTAGGGAAGGGTGTAGCGATTTTCGTGTTTCCGTTTAAAGATTAGTTTTTGAAGACCCTTCCCCGTGAATTTATAATTCCCGTTTGTGAATATTTTTCTATAAAAATACAAAAATATTTTTATTTTCTCAAATTTTTGTGAATATATATCCAGTAATCAAAAATACCAAAAAAAAATCGAAAAACAACAAAAGTAACCGTCTTGTGTCACATACGAAAAAGGCGCACCTTTTTGTGAAATAAGCTATAAGGTGGGTATAAGGAAGGTTGTTCCAAGGAACAACGACCCGAAGGGACAAACGTTTTTAAGGCGATTCGCTCTCACTACGTCCCTCGCTTGCTTGCGAGTTTCACTTAAGAGAGTTACCCTAAGTTTTTTTGATTATTCGGTGAAATAAAAATATTTTTGTGTATATATTTTCTCTTCGTTTGTTTTATCGGTTTTATTTGTGTAGTGCATGCGCATTAGAAATTCCTATTATCCAGATAATTCACCCGTAACCATTCTGAGACATCGAAATAGACGACATGCTCCAAACATAGTCGAACCCGAGCTTCGTACTATCGTTGAAGTTGCACCAATGGCGGATAATCAAACAATGGAGGAACTACTTCAAGCACCTACGGAAGGGTATGGAGAAGCTATCGTCATACCAATAATTCTTGCGGAAAATTTTGAAATTAAAACGAATTTGCTACAATTAGTTCAAGCCAACAAATTTCACGGTTTTGAAAGGGATAATCCACATACTCAGATTGCTAATTTTAAAAGGATGACCGCGACATTGAAATATAGGGATGTTCTAAATGATGTGATTAAGCTTATGCTTTTCCCATATTCACTCGAGGGGGCCGCTAGAATTTGGTACGAGAAGGAACCTCCTAATTCGATATTGACTTGGGATGATCTCATAAATAAGTTCGTGAATCAATTTTTCCCTCCCACAAAGACCACTCACTTAAAAATGAAATCTCTCGTTTTACCCAAAAATTCGATTAGACATTTAGTGAAGCATGAGAACGATTTAAGGAAATGCTTAGAGCATGTCCCCACCACGGATTTATGGAGTTAACCCAAATTGATACTTTCTATAATGGTTTAAATGAGAATGATCAAGACTCCTTAAATGTCGCGGCTAGTGGAAATCTTTTGAGTAAGACTACTAGAGAAGCCTTGAACATAATTGAGAATAAGTCAAAAGTTTTTTATTCACGAAACAAACCAAATGTTTCTAGGATGAATACGACTTCTAAGGAAAGTTCTAGTAAGACGGATGATAGAATTGATAAGCTTGCGGACCAAATTTCGACCTTAGTTGAGATTGTTACTAAGAAAGTTGTCACTCCCGCTACGGTTAAAGCGGTTGAGGAATCTTGTGTTATTTGTAGTGATGCCCATGCTTACTATAATTGTAATGCTATCAATAGCAATCAATCGAGTGCTTGTACGGCAACGGGTACTTATAATCAAATTTCCCCTCCAAACCGTGCTAGCAACCAAATGGCACCACCCGGTTTTGCTCTGCTATAAAATAATCAAAATAGGTTTAATCAAAATCAAGGGAATCATTTTAATCGGGGAAATATTTTTCATGGTAATCAAGGATTTCAAGCTCCAATTAATAATGCTTCGAATTTCCAAAATCAAGGATTTCAACACCAACCTTTTCAAGCTCTAATTAATCATGCTCCAAGCTTTCAAAGTCAAGGATTTCAAAACCAACCTTTTCAAGCTCTTAATAATCAAGTTCAACAAGGGATTTCAAATAACTTTTCAAGTTACATGAAATCTAATGAGTCAATGATGAGAAATATGCAAACTCAAATTAATGTTTTGAGGGGTGATTTTAATAAGCAAGAGGAAAGTCTTAGGATGAATCTAAATAATGATATGAGGAGTATTTTAAGTAGTTTCTTCCAAAACAAGCCTTAACTTTGGGTACTCTTCCGAGTAATACTATTCCTAACCTGAAGGGTGAGATGAAAGCATTCACATACACTACACGAAGTGGTAGTTTTGGACTTATGAGGTGTCCAGAAAATGAAATTTTTCCCCACTGTGACGAAAACATCTTCGGCGATACCTTTTGGCGGGTAATCGAGACCGACGTCCGCAAGTACAAGAGTCATATGAGTGTGGTAAGAATCGGGAAGAGAAGTCTTCGTTCCACACGGACAAAGTCAGAAGGTTAATGCTAGCGCTAAGAATCGGTCCAAGGCGAAACATTCAAAACCATATCGTGAAAATCACAAGTATAAGGAACCTTTCCCAGGGTACTCCAAGATTTATAGGAAGATTTTTTAAAGGAGAGACCAGCAGAGCAATACTCATTCAAAATGAGCACGTCAAAAGTTCAAACAAATTTCTCCTTTGTTACTAATCAACTTCCTAAACCAAAGGGGCAAAACTTGGGCATATAGAGCAAAGCATCCGCAAAACTAATATCAAAATGGATCTTTTGAAAGATTTCAAGAAACTTCATCATTTGAGCATTAGATTTTTCACGGAGCTTCTCTTGGTTAAGTCGAGAAGGATATGGAATATTAGGCTTAGGTAAAGTCCTCGGAACATCGGGTTCCGGAATAGGAATGGGAATAACCAGAGGTTGGATGTGAGCGGTACTTCCTTGGAAATTAGTTTGCTCCTTATCCGTTGTCTCCTCGGTTTCTCGTTCCACTACTTTTTTAGGAGAAGGATTAGTAGGAATCGAGGGTCCCTCATAAGCAACACCACTTCGAGTAGTGATTGCTTTCATCTCACCCTTCGGGTTAGGAATAGTATTACTCGAAAGAGTACCCGAAGTTGAGGCTTGGTTTTGAAAGAAACTTCCTAATATACTCCGCATATCATTATTTAGATTCCTCCTAAGACTTTCCTCTTGCTTACTAAAATTACCCCTCAATTCATTAATTTGACTTTGCATATTTTTCATTATTGACTCACTAGCTTTCATGTAACTTGAAAACTCATTCGGAATCCCTTGTTGAACTTGATTATTAGGAACTTGAAAAGGTTGGTTTTGAAATCCTTGATTTTGAAAATTTGGAGATGATTGAATGGAGCCTTGAAAAACTTGATTAACCGATGAAAATTATGTTCCCCGATTTTATTAATATTACTTATATTTGATTTTGATTATACCTATTTTGACTATTTTGCATCGGAAGCAAAACCGGTGGTGCCATTTGGTTCTAGCACGGATTGAGGAATGCTTACTTGATTGAAATTACCCGTTTGCCGCACTAATACTTGATTGATTACTATAGTGTATGACAATTTATATGTAAGCATGGTCATCACCACAAAGTAACACAAGAATTCCCTCAACCGCTTTAACCCGAGCGGAAGTTGACAACTTTCTTAAGTAACAATCTCAACAAGGTGTCCTAAATTTTGGTCCCCAAGCTTTATCAATTCTCCCATCCGTCTTACTAAACTTTCCCTAGAATACCGAATTCACCCCTAGAAACATTCGGTTTGTTTCGTGAATAACGAACTTTTGACTTATTCTCAATTATATTCAATGCTTCTCTAGTAGTCTTACTCAAAAGATTTTCACCCGCCGCGGCATTTAAGGAGTCTTAATCATTCTCATTTAAACCATTATAGAAAGTGTCAATTTAGGCTAACTCCGTAAATCCGTGATGGGGACATGCTCTAAGCATTTCCTTAAATCGTTCCCATGCCTCTCCAAATGTCTCCTAGAATTTTTGAGTAAATCGAGAGATTTCATTTTTGATGCTGGGTGTCCTTCGATGGAGGGAAAAATTGATTATGATTTGATTACGCTATCCGCCCAAGTCAGATGTAGAATTAGGAGGTTCTTTATCGAACCAACTCTATCTCCCCCTCAATGAATATGGAAACATCATAAGTTTAATTACATCATGGACGGCAACATCCCTAAATTTCAAAGACCGAGGTACTCCTTTTAAAGTTTGTTAATATGAAATGGGGACATACCCCTCTCAAAACCATAAAAGGAATGGCTTGAACTAATTGTACAAATTTAGTCTAATCTTAAAAAGGACCGCATTAATTTTTGGTATGACGATAGCTTCTCCATACCTTCCGTAGGTGCTAAGGAGTATCTCTTCCATTGTTTAATTATCCGCCATAGGTGCCAACATCACTATAGTACGAAGCTCGGGTTTTCGACTACGTTTTGGAGCAACGTCTTACTATTTCGACGTCCTCAGAATGGTTTTACGTTAATTATTTGGAAAATAGGAATTTCTAGTGCGCATGCACTAAACAAAACAAACGAGAAGAGAAAATATATACACAAAAATATTTTTGTTTCACCGAATAATCAACAAACTTAGGGTAACTCCCTTAAGTGAAACTTGCAAAAGCTCATATCACAAAAGAGGTACGCCTTTTTCGTAAGTGACACAAGACGGTTACTTTTTGAATCTTTGGATTGGGAACTTATTAATGGATATTTACAAATTCTCTAGTAAGAGAATT
This sequence comes from Tanacetum coccineum, assembly GCA_026074375.1. Classification (NCBI taxonomy): domain Eukaryota; kingdom Viridiplantae; phylum Streptophyta; class Magnoliopsida; order Asterales; family Asteraceae; genus Tanacetum; species Tanacetum coccineum. The sequence continues at coordinate 3,923 of BQNB010097648.1, read as the reverse complement.
AAATTGCTTTTGTATTTTAGTATTTAAGAGAGAACAATAAAAATCAAAAAAAATCCGGAAGAGCAAATATTTTTGTATTTTTTTAATTATTAATCTTCTACATATAGTAAAAAGAAAAATATTTTTTTACTTTTTTTTTTATTTTTTTCAAAAGACGTAACTTTCGAAGACGAAAGGTTCTCCAAATCACGATCGACAAATTCAAACGAGAGAATCTTAACACAATTCCCCGGCAGCGGCGCCAAAAATTTGATATACGTATAATATACAAGTATAAAGAAATTCACTAATAATCCTTGAGGACAAAGATTAAAAGTAAATTCTACACAATAATATCGTATGTTAACCGGTAAGTGTTCACCGGGTCGTTTATACCCCAAGAATTATGAATTGAAGCCCCGTTTTTATTTGGACAATGATTTGAATGGTTTCAAAGTTTTTGAATTGGTTTTCTATTTCTATTAATAAAAACACATAAAACATATAAAGAAAAATAAACGACTAAGCAATTAAGCAATTAGACACTAAAACGTTAACGGGAATTAAAGAAAACGCGACAATTAAGCAAGTGTAACAAATTAAAGACCTACGGAAGCAAATTTAATTTCTAATCCTAAAATATCATAAAAGAAAATTTTATAAAAAAGAATTTTATTTTTTTTATTATTTTTCTATTTTTTATGATTTTTCAAAGTTTTTAAACAAAATAAATGCACAAAAATTACTAAAACTTAAACTAAAAATCTAGAAAAATCCAAAAAGTTAGCTTAAGCAATAAAGATTGCCAAGAAAAATACTAGCCTAGGAAAGAGCCATAGAATGAATAAGCCAGAAAAAGCCTATTAAGCACTCGAAGTGCTTAAAGGTGTTAAAGGTATATTAAGTGCACCCTTGGACGTAAAAGTCCCAAGGGCGCAATGGTGTGGTGTGTGTGTATAAAAGAGGGTTGAACGAGGTTGAGGTCTTGGGTTCGAGCCTTGCTCACCCAAGATTTCCCTTGTTCCCCTTTTTTATTTTTTCAAAAACGTTTTGAACAAAGTTATAAATCAGCTTAAAATAAGCAACTTTTGTGAAGACAACTTTTTTGAAAATCACTAATAATAAGCATAGAAATCAGCGATATTTCAGACAGACATGAGCATTAGGAAATTTGGCTTTTTTCACAAAACTCAACTACTTAAAAACAGAAACATCTTCAGCCTGAGCCTAAATAAGCTACTAACAACTTATAACACCCTAATCAACCAAGTTGATCACGAAATAAGCAAAATTAACAAGCCATAAGCTAAAAGACGATAAATAAGCATTTTTGCACAAAACGATTCTACCAAACAGCCAAAAGGAGACTTTTTTGAGCTTATTTTTTAGCTAGCAATCAGAACCTTATGGCTTAGTTGAATATACCACTAAAAAGCATGTCCTATAAGCTATCTAAAACAGCAATCAAAAAGTATTTTGAAATCTATTTAAGCTAAGAAAAAGCTAATTGAAAAAGCTACTTATACACTATTTTTTTTTGTTTTTCAGTTTTTATCAAAAGACAAAGTGCTAATTATTCAAACTCTAAAAACCAAATATTCAAATAAGCTTTTAAACTTGAAATAAACCTTAACCTATCTAATTTTGCTTATAATCTACTTGTTCTCTAAATTTCAAAAGCCCTAACTCCTACAACACTGACGTCAAAATTTGAATAGCAAAAAAGGACATGTTGGCTGTTTTGAATGCTGATGCAATGACCACGCTTTTAACCAAATCACAAAAATCATTATATGCAAACTTAAGGCTATTTGTTTTCTACAACTTTTAAACACTAAAGTATGAACAAAATGATTAACAAAAAGGCATTAAAACATATTATAGCACAAGAATCTTAAAATCTTAGCTTAATGACTCAGATTCAAGAATTCAACTCAAATACAAATCAAAAGTGTGTGATATAACCCTAATAAAAACCTAAATCCTAACTTTATAAACCATAAATTTGAGATTTAAAACCAACTTAAAGACCAAAAGGCTAATTGACAGTACTAACACAAGTTAATACTGCCATTGACCAAACACCCATCCATAACTCATATAAGCTTAAAGAAATTCATTAATTTAAAGGTCTCAAATTCAGATACCAGATGTTATTCAGCTTATAATAGACCTAATGAACATATTTAAACAATCAAATAAGCTAGAATGATAAGAACACAGATTAAGCTAATATTTTTGGTTTTTTCAACTATTTAATATCAAAATTATGAAAATTAAGATCTAAACTAATGATTGACTATATTTAGCATTAAACAACTATTATAAGCAATAATAAGCTAATCTAACAGAGGTAAATGCTCAAATCAGAGCTTATATGAGCAGCTTAAGCTTATAGCTTTAAGCTGGATTACTTTAGCCTAATCTAGTCCTAACTCCTGACCATCAGGAACTAATACCAACTTGAATACTCAAAGCAGCCATCCAATTCCAAGGAGTATTCAAGTTTATAAGAGCTTAAACAGCTTATGAACAATTTAGCTTATGAAACAGTATCAAAGAGCTTATTTAAACCATAAGTACAAATAGGTAAAACATGAATTGAAATTTAACAATAAGGAAACTTCACTTTTATTGATTATATAAACTGAGTACAAGCTTAATAAGAAAAGTTACATCAAATTTGGAAAAACATTAAGCTAAAAATGATACAATAAGCTGAATTATTCTAAATAAGCTAAAACTACCCTAAAAATTACACTAGATAATCCCATGTGAGTGTGAGGTGAGGCTTCCTTTTATAGGCAAGAGGAGAAGGTTCTAGCCCCTTAGACGCTCCTTTAATCTCAGCCATAGATCCCCAACTGAATTAGCATCTTTAATTGTAGCCCCTGGATTGAGATAAGTCACACGGATTGCCAGCGTGGCAATCCAATCATTGAGAACTGATTGTGCTTCTTTTGAACTAGTTTTAGTGTAAAAATCCCTCACTTGGTGTGTTTGTTTGGTGATGAGATGTCAGCCATGTGTCAAGGGAATGTCAGAACTGGCCAATCACTATCAAGGAGTGACGTCTTTGCTTGCTGAGCTGGAGCTTAGCACTAGAATCTTTGAGCCATGTAGGATGAGTGATAATCACGCTCTGGTTTTCTTTTGTGGATTTGGCGCGTGATTGGAGAAGATATACAGTATATTTAATTTGGGCGCGTTTTATGTTTGACCAGGGAATGAGGGTTTGACTTGGCTGTGTTAATATCAAAAGGGTATTGGGCCTTGGATTTAGTTTTGGGCTTTTCGGTTTAATAAGTGGATTGGGCTTGGTTAATTTTCAACTTAACAGCCGTTAGTCCATTAGTGTTAAGGACTAACGGTGTAATTGGATTTGGGACTTTTGGTGAAATGATTTAACATTAAAGGTCCTTTTGGTAATTTCAAGGGTTTTAGATTTTGTCTTCACATGAGTTGACAAAGGTTGACCATGGTTGACTTTTGTTGACCCAAGCTTGATAAATACCCGGCTCTTGTGTACTCTTTCCGTTCTCGTGTTCGTTTTTGTCCGGTTTTTGGCTCTTTTCATGTGATTCTTGTAATATCCGTACCTACACATCATAAAAGACAAAATATACAATATACAAGCATAATATATTCATTTTTCATCTTTTTAAGGTCATTTTTGGTACAAAACGGATATGTGATTTTTCATATATCACACATTTCTCATGGCATGTAACTTTGACGTGGAAATTTGTTCCAACTTACGTGAAAGCCATGAGTTTGGTTTTGTCGACCAACATGTCTTTTTGGTTGCGGTGTTTTAGGACGAGAATAATTATTATTGACTCTTCTAGGAGGTGGAGTTTTTGTTCTAAAATTGGTTTTTGAAAATCCAACTCCGGGCTTTATCAATGGTTTATAAAATTGTTTGACTTCATTATCACTAGCCA
>BQNB010097647.1:0-25339 GCA_026074375.1 Tanacetum coccineum | reverse complement strand
CACAAGAAGGATCCACAATTGAATGACCACCCCTTAGGGGGAGATTGTTAGCCATGTTTTTAGTAAAGTGATGGTCATTATTTTCCTGAGCCTTGTATAAGTAAAACACAGCTTACGGGAATTTATTTAAGCTAATTAGGCCTAGTTGTCGAGCTTAAACCCATTCCATTTAGGTCCAGCCAAAGTCAAGCCCAACAACCCAAGAAAGGGTTTTATCTCTTGTACCTATAAAAATCCCTCTCCAAGTGTGGAGAGGGTGTTGCTTCTCATTTTTCTTTTCTAAGTGCAAGTAACCATCTTATTTTCTCTCTTTGTCTCTCTCTAGTTCTTTCTCTCTCTAAAATCTTTTTCTTATTTTTGTGTTCATGGTGATGAAATGATACATCTAACAACGTCAATTATGTGTTATATAATTATTACGAAGATAAATTATAACGTTTCATATTTTATTTTGTAAATTTTACTTAAAACGCTTACGTTTTGCATTATGAACCTTTATGCATGCATGTAAACCATACCACCTTTCCATACTTAATCAAATACCTACACTTATACATAATACCCAATAATGTAAACATTTCTTCCCCCTTTAAAACATATGAACCGCCCCTTGATGTGTGCTTAAACACACATAATTTTAGCCCTAAAAAACACTATAAAACGGACTAATAACCATAAAATAAGAGTAATTATATTGAAAATATGTTTGGTTTGTGTTATTATGTCTTGCAGGAACAAATGATTGAAAACAAAGCAAAAACAGTAATTTTTGGGTAAGTTTCGACGACGTTTTCACGTTTATCGAGATTCAAACAAACTCAGAAAAATTCCCCGAATACTCCGTTGGAAAGAGCGCAAAATTACGAATCCATCGGTACTTTCCTCACCTCTTGAACCTTCCTAAATCTTTTTATTTGAACTGGTCAAATTCCTTTTTTGACCTTTCTTATTAAATGACCCGGACCAAGACTAAAGGCTATATATATATATATATATATATATATATATATATTATGCTCTAGCTTAAATGGCAAAGGGCAAACCCTTAAGCCTCTGAGCTAGAGGTCATGAGTTCGATCCGGGCTGTGCTTGGGTGAGTTATATTTCTCACATGCCATGTGGCACTACTCAGGTGGTGACACGTGGCAACCCGACCTAAGAACCGACCCGACCCGACCCGAAAGCCGATCGGACCTGAATCCATACACGGATAAAGGTTGGTGTTTCTCTAGCTTGTTTTCTTTCTTATCCTCTTTTCTTTTTCTTATTATATTTTTAGCTTATTTTCAAATAAGCTCTTGTTAGCTTATTTATTTTTGGATCTTAAGCTTATATTCGAATAAGCTCCTTATAGCTTATCTCATCTAAGCTTATTTCATATTCTTGTTTGTCTAAGATTTTTGAATAAGCTTATTTAGCTTATTTCAATTTGCTTATTTTTCCTTTAGCTTATTGTTCCTTTGGCTTATTTCGAAATATTCAAGTCGTTAAGAGGCTTATGCCTCGGGTTATTCAAAGCTTATTTTTTCAATCCCTTATTGTTTTTTTTATCTTAGCTTATTTCCTTTTTAACCTTTTAGCTTATTTTTATTAGATCTAATCCTTAATTATACCTGTCTCCCGTTTACTTTTCGGAGTAAAACACCTAGGTTTCAGGTGGATTTAGATCTAAAGTTTTCATCTTTAAATAGCTTATTTTACTAAATCCTATACCCATTTTATAAATTAGTTTTATTTACTTCTAGATCTAGCTTATTTCGTCTTAATAGCTTATTGTTATATTGTGCACTTTAACTTTGTTTGTTTTAATGTTGATGAATCCGATCTAACACTTAGGCGAGGAGCTTATGGGTCTAATAAGCTAGTTTTATTCCTAAAGTTTTAAGCTTTTTGTAGTCTTTATTAAGCTAATTAGTGAATAAAGCTTAGAACTTTACTAGCTATTTAGTTTGATAAAAACTAATAAAGTAGTAAGCTTTAGGATTTAATTTAGTTTATTAGATCGGGTGGTTGTTTATTTTTTGTTGCATCAATCAGGTTCTACTTTCCTTCATTTATCTTTACTTAGTAGATTTAGTTTAATTGTTTTAAGTTTTAGTTTAATTAGAAAAATGATTATGTTTGTTTATGCTAGTTTAGTTGTTATGATTTGTGAGTCGTTTTATATATGCTTGTTAAGTGAGTAGTAATTAGTAAATTAAGTGTGAAATTAAAAAGGGATTTGTTGATTAATAATTTTCGGATTATTTAGATTTCTTATTTGATTATTTTGTAGGGCAAAATCCGGAAAAATAATCAAACATCAAATCTAGTAATTAATACCAATATAAAATATTGTTTTCAAAATAAACCAACGTTGTGAGAAAATAATATTTTTACGGGTGCTAATTCGTCAATTAAAACCATTTTTCACACTTAATGATCTTTTTGCCTCACTTGACAAGCATATTCGTTTATTATATCTTTTAGATCTCTTAGCTTAATCTTGTTAGTTTAAATCATCAGTATAATTTTAGTTATATTAAAAGTAGTATCTTTAATATTAAAAGTTGTTTAAATCTAAAAACACATATGAAATTTCGCCGCCACCACCATTTAGTTCTGCCGCCACCTTTGCCAACATCATGTGCCGGTACAACGACCAGTTTACATTGTTTTAGTGGGTTTGGCCGGTTGTTTTGAAGTAGGTGGTTTGGCCGGTGCTTTTTATATTTGTGGTTTTAATTGTGGTGGTTAGTGATTGAGATCAAATAGGAACTGGTTTTTGGTTTATGTCATGGTGGTTTCGTGGTTTTGTTTTCGGGTCTTAGCCGGATCTTGGTATGTAGTTTTAGCCTTAAACCGTTGTTGTGAAAATGTTATGGCGAAAGGCTTTATTTGTTTTGTGTTAGATCTAATTCTTTTTAAAACTTTGGACTTAAAGATTGTTTTATGTCGTGGTGAAAATCATATGTTATGATGGGAGATGAAAGTATATATAATTGCAGCGTGTAAAACGAGTTTTCAAGGTTTGTGAACTTGCTTTTTATATTTTCATTAGTTTTTGTATTTGTATGCTTTTTGTATTGTTTTGAACTTTTGTTAGTTGATGGGTTATCTCTACTCCTCTACTATCTTATAAAGGATTTAGGACATTCCTAAAATGAAAGTCTTAACAAAATTAAGAACAAAAAACATTTCTTTAAAAGGAAATTAACAAACTATTAGTCAATATTGTATTATTGTTCATCACAACTGAAAATTAAAGTTCTTCATGGACTTCATTTCGTAACAGGCTTATTTTGAAACTGCCTCTTTAAGCGCATTCATGTGATTTTTTTGTAATGGTTCATTAAACATTATTTAAGTGTCAATAAGTATCTATTCTAAACTTCTAAACTATATTATAATGCATTTAGGACATTAAGCTATATGCTAAGATTTAAAATTAAGACATTTTAACTTCTTTATTAAAGAAAGTTTTAAATATATATGAATATAATGCATGGTCATAATAACATTAACAGCCCATTCTATTTTGAAAATTAAATCTAAAATTGTAACGGTCCATTAAAAATAAAGTTGTAAGTTTGTAACAATCCATTCTATTTAAAAAAAACACAAAGAACTATCTCTCTCTTTCTATTCAAATAGCTCTTTCAAACAAAATGAATTTTTATGTATTAAAATGCCCATTTAAACATTAGTAACCGTTGTATATTATTAATACAAATCCAACGCAAAACTCACCATGATCCTCTTTCAAAAACTGCAACAGCCGCCTCTATCATTTGGATCTGCCAGATCCGATACTACCGTGCTTCTTGGTCGGCCAATGAAGTTTTTAGATCTCTGGTTTTTTTGTAAATTTAATGTTGTTAAAAGTATAGTTGAACTCAAAATCGAAAGAGGAGGGGGAATGATGGATTGAAGATGTTGAAAAAGTAAATTAAAATATGGTTTTACATGTATTTATATTTTTGAAATGTAAATGATGTTCCAGTAAATAGTGTTAACCAATAAAGTTCATTTATCGAATTGTTTTTTGAACATCTAGATTGATACTCAAACTAAATATTTCAACTAGGGTTTAGGCCTATATGTAACAAACTGTCAAACTTCCATCTCATATGCTAAAAAGGTATAAAAGGCCATTATAGTTTATATAGATGTGTAGTTGTGTACCAAGTAGGTAAGTATCGTATTGGTTATTTGTGCACTATGTCTTGAAAATGGATAGTGTAAAGTGCCATTGATCACAGTCCATTGAGACTGTTAGGTTCAGTTCCTGAGCCCTTCAGTCTTTCAGTGGATTTAAACATAAAATCCCCTAATTTACTCAAGTTGAAGTAGTTCAGCTTGAGATGCTAAAGTTCCTTTAGCATAATCTCTTCAGGTCTTTAGAAGATTGGGAAGTATCTTTACTTCAGTGTATGCAGCGGTACAGAAACTGAAGAAGGCCCTTGGTTGGAGCTTCAATTCAGCTTGTTTGACAATTCCAAGCTGAACGTAGTCTATCTCCTTAACAGAAGCTGAAACATAAGTTTCACTTCTAGAAGGGTTACAAAGCGGGAAAAAGATTGCTTTATGCCAAAAGGAATAAAGCAATCTCCCTTGGAAAAGGTGCTTCTAAAGTCAGTAGAGAAGTACATTCACTTTTCCTCAAGGGACTGTACCTGGTACTCTAAAGCATGTCAACATTTAATGTTATCTTAACCACCCATTAGATGTGTAACACACGTACTAGGTTAACTTGTAAACCTTAATCTCTTTGCCTGTAAAAGGAAAGAGATTCTCAGAGTAAATGTTGTATCTTCTAATTAATGTGAAAACACATTGAAGAGTTCATTTATCTCTCAAACAAACTGACTCGTACCACTGAAAGCTGAAGCTTCAGTTTTGGTCATAACAAGTTTGTTTTCTTAAACTCTTAACATAGGTTAAAGTTTAAGTTCGAAGGAGATAACACCCCAATTGTCATTCAACCACCTTGCTATTCCGCAAGCAATGTGTGCAATAGATTCTTTATTTGATTCTAATAAAAGTCTACACGTTGAAAAGTACTTCTGTGTGTTTTAAACTTGTTCTTTATATTGTTTATATATATTTGTTTAAAACTCACTTTGTTGCTATGGAATCTGATTAGTTTAAAGTTGATAAACCTTATATCAGATTCCAAGGGACCAACAAGTGGTATCAGAGCCTTCTGGTTTATAAAATCTTGTAAAAAAGGTTATATATATAAAGGCTCAAAGATTTTTAAAATCAAGATCCATCTTAAATGGCAGCAGCAGAGGTACCACAGACTCTTGAATATAGGGGTGGCCAGCTAAATGCCGCTCCTGTACTTGAGGTGGAAAATTTCACAAATTGGAAAAAGAGGTTCATGTGCCATATCATTGGTATTGAACCTCAATTTGAAAACATTATTTCAAACGGTCCTTTTGTCCCTATGGCAGCTGGTCAAAGGAAGCCAGAGGCACAATGGACAGCTGATGAGAGAAAAGCTGCTAACCTAGATCAGCGTCTTAAAAGTCTCATCATGTCGGTGCTTCCTGATGACCAAATGAACTCTGTCATAAATTGCTTAACTGCAAAATCTACTTGGGATGACCTAATACTATATCATGAGGGGCCCTCTGATGTGAAAGAAAGTAGGGTCATGGACCTAAAGTGGTGCTATAACACCTTCAAATTCAAAGAAGGTGAATCGCTAACACAAACTTTCATCAGATATAAAGCTTTGATGAATGAATTAGTAAATGATGGCATTAAACTTTCAAAGCTTGAAATAAATACTGGTTTTATAAACGGGTTACCAAAGAAGTGGCTAAGTTTTTGCCAAAGTCTTAGAAACATAAATCATGTGAAAGATTCTGAGCTTGCTTCTCTATTTGGTAAACTCAAATATGAAGAAAACCTGATAGACAATATTTATGAAACTGAAAAGAGTAAATCTCTTGTCTCTATAACACCTTTGTCAACTGCCTTCTTCTCTACCTCTATTGTCCAAGACTTTCAAGATAGTCCTGATGATGAAGAGGATACAAAAAGCAGTCATGAATACCTATATGACTTAGAGGAAGAATACCAAGCAAAATCTCTTTTAGCCAAGTCTAAAAGATTCTTCAAAAAGGGTACTCAAAGGTTCAGCAGTGCAAAAGCAACTGACCAAACTGAATGCCACAAATGTGGCAAGAAAGGTCATTTTGCAAGAGACTACTGGTCAAATACTTTAGTTCCTTCATATCAGTCACCTTTTCAACAAAAACTACTCCTTTCATCTGAAAACAAACCTAAAATGAGGAACAGCAAAGACTTTGAAGCCCAATACACAAAGTCAAAGCTAAACTAGCTCTCCTCACTTCCAGTGCTTCAGCTCCTAGTTCATTCTCAAGCAAGAACAAAGGTCTCATTGCTGAATCATATGATTAGGATGAAGAAGAGGTATCATCAGATGATGAAGAAACTAAATTCAAAGCTCTCATGGCACTTATTGACGAAGAAATAATTTCTGTTGGCAAAGAAAGTGCCAGAAACGGTTAATGGACTAAGATCACCATAAAAAAGGTACACACTCTTCTTGAAATGGAAGATAATGATGATAGAAAATCCTTTCTAGATTATCTGTGTATTGATTTAAACTATGTTGAAGAACAAAGAGACAATCTTTCGTTAAAACATAGAAAATCTTGTTCAAGAACTGAATGCATGCAAAGAACAACATTTGGTATTAAAACAAGCAAAACTTGATCTTCTTACCATGAAGCATGTAAACATTGAGATTCTCAAAGAGAATCATAACTTAAGACTTGAACTGAAAGAGCTAACATCTATTACAGAAACATGGCTAAAAAGTTCTAATAAAGTTAATAAGTATATCAATGAGCAAATTCCCACACAAAAGAAAAAAATCTTAGGAATTAGACAACTCACTGAAGATACCTCCAGTTGTCGGTCAAAAGACCTGGTATTTGTAAATATTTAGCAGATAACTTAGATATGTCTATTACTAGTAGTAATCTACATAAGTCATCTGAAGCTGAAGATTCTACTCTACCTAATCATGATACTGATGAGGTACCCTCAAACAAGTCACAAAGAAACACAATTGATCCTTCAGTTATTGTATCTGACTCTCCAGCATCTGATTATGATTCAGCTGATGAATCTTCAGTATGTAGCACTCCTCTTCTTTCACTGAAGAAGTTAGATGGTGTTGAACCTGGTTTTGGACCAAAGACTATCAAATCAATTTTGAAGTCAAAATCCACGTTCAAAGCTGAAACTTTAAAAGGTATCACATTAAATGAACCATCCTCAGCTCCTGCTAGAGGCAACAAAAGTTCTTCAGCTTCTAAGACTAATTCAGCTCCTGCTGGTAAGTTAAAGAATATGAAAGTGGAAGATGATCATCCTCTTGCTATGGTAATGAAAGAACTTAATGAACTAAAATTAAAAATCAGCAAGAAAAAGTCATCTTACCCCAGAAACAAAAACACTCAATAGGTTCCTCTCAATGTACTTCAAAACAAATACAAAACTCAATTCAAAATGAACTGTGAACTGTGTGGACAAAACAATCATCTCTCTCCTCGAGATCACTGTCGCCATAAGCAACCCCGATCTCTATCCCAATCTTCGCCAACCCGATCTCTATACCGTTAATCACTCGACACGATCTCCGCCGTCAATCTCCATGACCGATCTTCGCCGTCAATATTCATCACCGTCATAGATCACTATATCAAATTAGGTATAATACAACAATTTATACAATTTGTAATTTTTTTCATATTCATATCTATTGTTATGTTATTTACACATGAATAATCACAGCTAGTAGCTCAAATAATCTGTATGTGTGGGATGCTAGTTCGGGTCGAGTTCGCCATAACTCAGACTGGGCCATTAAGATAAAGATGATGTGTAGACGAGACAGATCTTCAAGCCGCCATGTTTTGTTAGCTTCAGGTTATATCGTAAATAAAATTGTGAGGGATCATAATAAAATGTTAATTTGGTTAACACAATGATGCATCCAAGCAACTGCAATGCCTTATCTTTTATTCAAGATGGGCAGACTGTTCGTTCCAGTCATGTTGATGGCCATTTAAGGTTTTGCAATGGCTTATCAGTTTGTACATATATGTTTTTGTTAATATCTTTCATCATATGGATATGTGAATCATGTATATTAGGCATCATAAGTAGAGGCTTCCGGTATTTAAAAACAGTTAAATATTAAGAAATTACTTGATTTATATGTAAGTAAGAGTTGTGATGGTAAAGATTATGTGTTATTATTTTTACTTCAATGTAGCTTCATATTGTACTTTATAGCATGTAGTACTGGAAGTTGAAAACAGGGAGTGAAAAACCTCTTTATTTATGGATACATAATTCATGCACCACTGAAGTCATCAATCTCTGCTTACGGAAGCTTGTTGTTGAAGACTAAAAAGTGAAAAGTATGCACCCTCTTCTCCTTTAGCTAGCAGCTCATCATGAGAACCTTCTTCTATAACCCTTCCATTGTCGATTACTGATATTCTATTTGATTTTTTAATTGTAGATAATCGGTGAGCTACGATGACATTGTTCCTACCAACCATGGTTTTCTCTAGAGCATCTTGGACAAGAGCCTCTAATCTAAGGTCCAATGCACTTGTTGCCTCGTACAGGAGTAAAATGGCTAGAATTTTTAGGATTGCTCGAGCAATGGTGATCCTTTGCTTCTGTCCACTTGATAACCGCATGCCTCTTTCGCCACAGTAAAAATTATACCCATCTTTCATTGAACTGCTTATTTAGAAATATTATAGTTAGTAATGAATTTCTAAGGTTTTTAAAAAATTCAAGATCAAATGGTGCAAGTCATCATCCAAAGAATCAAGATCAAATGGTACAAGTCCTCATCCATAGAAACCAACATCTGGTGCAAGTATTCAACGTTATTACAGGTATGTGATGACATCAAATAACGTCTATTTTATAGCATCATTTATCCCATGTAATTAACCCATTTTGTATAATTATTGCAAAGAATTGTTACTTAATCGTTTGTATTTGAGAATTGCAGTAATTATGGAGTACTTGGTGAATATTAGCAAAAGGCGCGCATTTTGGAGCTTAAACGAAGATATTTTGAAGATTACTGTTCTGACAACCAATACGCCGTATCCATCAAGGAAGATACGGCGTATCTGTGCCTGCACTCACCAAAGACCACGAAGGAAACATGATCAATACGCCGTATCCAGAGAAGACCAATACGCCGTATTGGAGATATAGTATGTGAATATTCTGGAAGATATCAAACGTGGTCCCTACTCCAAGAAACACCCAATACGCCGTATCCAACACATTGGATACGCCGTATCGACACCGACTCCAGACCCTATAAATACAAAACTCAAAAACGAGTTTTAAGTGTGCTAAATCATATTCTCGATACCTAAACCACAAAAGTCGATTTTCAGAGGAGAAAAAGAGCAGAAGAGGTCTCGCAATGCATTCGAATCCATAGGACACAACGTGTAATTTCTTATACTTTTGTAATCGTTTAGTTTTTGGTACCATTCGTTAACTCAGTTTGTTTACCTTGGCTAAGCCATTACTCTTATATTAATTATGATGTTTGAAGGCTAATACCTTTGGGTATTAGCCATTATTATGAAGATCTAAATTTTGTTTTTTGTTTTATATCATATTGCTTTTAATTTATACAATTGTAATGCTTGTTTATGTTTATCAATTTATACTTGTTTATGTGCTTTAATATGCGACCTATCATTCAACTGGATCTAGTGATATGGACCAAGTAATCTAGATATCGGGATAGCTCTTTATATAGTGATTAATACATCTAGAATAATAGGATCACAAATATTGTCCTGCTAAATCCGTGCTAGGATACGCTTCTGGCTTAACTAGATATCGAATATTATCTTTGGTTTAGTAAACAAGTTGACTAGCAGGTGAACCTAAATAATTCAACAAGTAACATTCTTATTCCATTGGATAGTTGGACAAGTGGACTACTAGTGTATGAATCGCCGTTAAGCAGTAAGTGGGTAAAGTCTCTATGAGCTTGGGTTTAAGAAGATCACCATTGCTTTAATCCCTAAGATAAATTATAATCAGCAAAGCGGATGCTTTAATTGTGATAGAATTAATGTGTCTAGATATTAGGAAGAAGTCCCGCCTAAGTCTAAGAATGATATGCCGCCTCGAGATAAGTAATTATTGCACTGAATAAACAAACCCACTTCTAATCGGATTAATGATGGTTAATACAGTTTTTTATCATAAGGCTTGACCGCTCTTATATCTTCTGTTAATTTGCTTGCGTGGGTTAAAGTGTCTTGAATTGATTGTAGTCACCACCAAACCCGTGCCAGTCTCTTAGGCTAAACCCCCCTTTTACCTGTTATATAATTATGAATTAGAACTAACATAGAATTAGCATAGGTTTGACTTAGATTAGAATTAACTTAGATTAGTAAACCAAAATATTAATAAATTGAAAGATTTAACCTCATTTCAAGTGTTTGACACCCTACTTACCACGAATCTACCACCAACCGGGTACACTACCCGTTAAAGTTTTGATTTTGGTTAAGTCGGCAAAATATAAATAGTAAAACATGAATCATACAAATATACACCACACAACGACACATTAAGTTTTTGGCGCCGCTGCCGGGGAGTGAAAATATAATCATCGAGTATTTTATTTTATGTTTTGGTTTTTTTTATTAAATTAGATCTAACCCTTAGGATTAGCTTAGTTTAAATTTAGTTCATATTTTTGTTTGTTTGCTAATTATGTAATACGGCGTATTCAGTTTACTAAATACGACATGTTTGTTATTTGACGATTTTCTGCCCTAGTAAGTTTATTACAGGATGGACGATCCGAATGTTACTATGGAGGAATACATAAGGCTCGAGGAATAAAAATCTCAAAAACGTGGGAAAGTGCTTAACTAGGAAACTGTCAAGTATGGTAGACTTTTGGATCGATGGAAGACGTTCACGAACCTCAATCCGTGAAAATAATTTCCGGCTATAGCCTTTTAATGATAGTTTGGCAATTGGTGAAACACATCTTGTAAACCCACGGTAAGTTCTCTTAACGATGAAATTGACTTTAGAATTTCGTTTGACGATTCTGACGATGAAGATTACACAGTAATTTTTGACAAAAAATCATTTTTGTATAAAATAATTTCTACCAATGATTTGAAAACGGATTCGGAAAATGATAATGAAAAAGTTAATATGCCTACACTTCCATCACCTGAGCCTACGGTCAGTTATTTTGACAATTTAGACTTCTTTAAAGATTTCGAGAATGAGTTTCCAGCATTTTGTTTACAATGTTGCACAAACCTCTAAATCAGATTTGTTAACTAAACCAACTTTAAACCCTCTACATATCGACGAATTTGATTTGAAAGATGAAACATCACTGTCCGAATATAATGAAGGGGAACAAAATATTTTATACTTTAATGATCTATTCCCTTTCAACATTATTCATCTCGATGATTTAAAGTCGGAAAAAGACAATAGTGATTATGAAGTCATATAATACAATCTTCGGGTGTAATGAAATTACACAAGGTCAAATAGCTTTTTAGAAACAAGTCATGATATATCTAATAAAATTTCAAAGCTGGCATCTTTTATCAAGGATTAAATGTTAATATCGCGAATTGGAATCTTCTTAACACAGGATGTCATTCATTTTCCCTAATCAATAATAGTAAGTGCATTTGGCATCCCTTTCGAACCCAAATTGTTTTATAAGAATTAGGGATTAAATTAGGGCAAGTCTAACTTAAAGACTTTTCTATAAACAAAAGTGCTTGCCGGGAGATAACCGGGATGTAATTTCTAGTTTTTATCAATTTTGTCTTCCCAGACTGTCTATACGGCGTATCCAAACCCCATGGATACGGCGTATTAACTATCTGGACGTTATCCAGTGTTTATTTTCAGCACATTCTATACGACGTATTCATTAAATGAATACAACGTATACAGGGATCAATATGGCGTATCCTGGGGAATGGATATGGCGTATCAACTTCCTATAAAGTTTTAGGTTTTATTTCGAGTCTAACCAACGAATACACGGAGATAGAAATTGCACGTGCTTTCTTATGCTTAATTCAGGACCTCGTGAAGAGAAATCGATGAATATTGGTGGAGAATTTACAAATCTGGAAATTTTGAAGTGTTGGAGTCTTGAAACCTCAGATGTTTGTTTTCAAACACAAATTCTTGCTCAATAAACACAACGATAGAGAAAACTGCCAACAAATATCAGGAGATTTTCTCAACTTAAATTCGCTGTATATTAATGTTTTAATCTATACCACAAGGAATTTGTATAATTCAGTGGGGATAGTAATTAGAATGTATACTTGTCCTAATTTTCATACTATAACGCTTAAATTATGGTCAAATTTAATTTTTTTTTTCAAGCATACTTTTGTGAAATTACTTGATACATAACCCGTCATAATATACCCCTGACTAAATATTAAAGATTTAACCAATCCGTTTGCAAATAATTTACCCAGTTCTACAAAATATGAGTGTGTCTTGATGTATTAGACTGTTAGAACTTGGCTTGGTATACACTTCGAGACCTCAATGATGAGTACATAAGATTTAGATGGAGTAAACCTGCTAAATTGGAAAATTTTAAGATTACATCCAAAATGCCTTTACATGTTGCTTATTTACTAACTACACTGGTTAGTTCACCCCCGTATAAACCATTTGTATACTCTCACATTAAGAGTAAGATTGTAACACCCGCCCCGAGGGGCATCAGATTGCACAATAGAAATTAGCAATTTGGTGTTACTAAATAGCAACCTTCACAATTAGCAATTTGGTGTTACTAAATAGCATCCGTCACCACGATAATAGAAAACGACTCAAATAAGACGTTTACATTACATGTGTTCCATAAATATTCAAAGTTAAAAGTGCATTTAGGTCCCACAGAATCGTAACCACCGTCTATTACAAACATTCAAATAAAAGACATTGTTTTAAACACCACATGAGATATTGTTTTTGAAAGACCGGAACACACAAGAAGTCTTTTCATAAAATCTATCACCACACGCACAACACCTCCACACCATCGTTGCCTTCAGCCTTGATTACATGGGATAAAACATGTTTAAAACGTCAACAACAAAGTTAAGTGAAATTCATAAAGTTTAAATTAATCAATAAGTAAAAACCTTTGAACACATTATTAGTTCTCGGGAAAACAAAGCAACAAATTCAATGTATATCAACTTCTTTTCTTTCACGCAATAAGCTTATGACACCGAACGTTAACCAAACATATGGTATTTCATATGCTAAAAGGTGACCCAAACATGGTATTATTGTCATATACCTATAAATTTCTAATAACAAAATGTCCGTTTGACAAGGTGGTCACAAGGATTCAAACCTCGGACAGGGTTGTCAAACCCAATAGATCTATTTAATGCATTAGCGTTTACCTCACAACAAGGCAATTAACGGTTCATGAAATAAGGGACTTCGACAATAGCAACTTATGCGGAAACAATCTCATAATCGGGTCCAGCATACCATAAAATCATATGTGTTCGATTTATAAAACAAACATGTATCCCCCTCGCGGGTTTAAAACATTTAAAAGAATTTAATGAGAGGCTATGAACTCACCGTAAGCAAATGATCAAAATCAATCAATCAATCAACAAGCGCAATAAACTTCACGTCTCAACCGCGACCTATATAGTACATATATATAGCGGCACGTGACTAAAAGTATAACATATCATATGTTGCATACTTGCATATATATATATATATATATATATATATATATATATATATCACTATTACGTATACACAATCATATACTAGAATCTCCAAGTGCGACGCAAAACATTTCGCTTTGACTTACTTAACAATATCACAACGTTTTCAATAAAGTTTCCATTTTTAGAAAGCTTGCCGAAAGTAAAGATAATATAACCCAAACTTAGCATTTCATCTTAGTTTAACTAACATTACGAACCCTTTGCTTGTTATAAACTATATTCAAAAGTATACGCAAGTTTGACTTTTAAAAGTCAAACTTCGTAGTTGACTTTTTACCAAAAAATAACTCAAACTTGACTTGGCCGTAAAATCTTCGTTTTTAGGAGTTACAAGGCCTACCTTATATCAAAACGGACCTTAGAACATCCTTTATCATATTCAAAAGCCTAATTTAGATTTCAAAAATTTCTCGACACGCTATGGTCAAGTCAAACTTTCTGGTCAACAAAAGTCAACACAAAGTCATACCAAAACTCATTTTTACCAAAATCCAACCATTCCAACATGTTTAACTAGCCTAAAAACATGTACTAAAACTATCAAACATATGTTCATACTTGAAATACTTTCAAACCCATTTTTGCACTTGAATCAACTAGCTACAATTCCATACATGTAATATATCATTTTAATCAAACAAGAAACATAACTAGGAGCTTACAATGCTATCAAGAAATTCAAAATATGGTTTCCCCTTGCTTGCTTATAATCAGACGAACCACAAAGACAACCAAACAAACCTTTTCAAATCAAACCACTTCAAAATAACACTAATCTAACAAATAGAAACACTTCCTTATACTCTAAATCAATAAACCTAACTTCTTAGATACTCATTGCATGTGAGGTTTCTTTAGTGGGATTTGTAGAGGATTGAACAAGGATTAAAATGGTATAATTGGATTTAAATGCATGTAAGTAATAAATTTGATATGGCAATGTTTGTGTGTGTGTGCTAGTATGAAAGGACAAGGAGGAGGGAGGAGCAAGAAAGGTGATTTTTTATAAAAGAGTGAAATAGAAGTATTAGGCTTCCTTTTATAGAAATAGACTTTGATATATTGGCAAAACTAGTCCCTCCATACTCCATCTCTTTTAAATTAGTACAAGTTATCCTTTTTATAAATAACATTTGGCCAAAAACTCGAGTCACACCATGTTTGTAAATATTTTAAATCCGTCCCACTAAATATAGTTTAAAACCTTTAATAAAACATTAAACCTCGTAAATCACGACCTTTAAACACAGTTTTTACAAAAACTCGGGGAAACGACGAAAAATACAAAATTGACATATTTACGCTCTCGGAGCAATAAAATATATTTTTCTGACTTTCTTAAATGCTAAAAACAAATAGAAACTATATCACGGAATGAAATTCATCAATAAATAGAAATTATAATCAACCACATATAGCCTAATGACTATAATTATTTACATAATTAAAAATAACTATCTTAGGCTAGGGATAGACGTTGACCTGAAACTCGAGTTGTTACATTCTCCTCGCCTTTAGGGAGTGACGTTCCGGCACTCAGCTCGTCTCATCCACTCTCTCTGGTTTGTCGTTACTTGTAAAGAGATGAGGGTACTTCTTCTTAATCTGATCCTCACGTTCCCAAGTAAATTCTGGACCTCTTTGCGAATTCCAACGAACTTTAACTATAGGTATCCGACTATGCTTAAGTCGTTTAACCTCTTTATCAACAATCTCTACTGGTTCCTCAATCATATACAACTTATCATCAAGTTGAATTTCTTCCATCGGAACCACAACATCACCTTCGGCTAAACACTTCTTAAGATTCAAAACATGAAAAGTACTATGAATTCCCGTTAATTATTTAGGCAACTCCAACGTATAAGCTATAGGACCTACTCTAGCTACAATCTTAAATGGCCCAATGTAATGTGGACTTAACTTCCTGCACTTTTCGAAACGCACAGCGCCCTTCCATGGCGATGCCTTAAGCAATACCATATCACCAACTTTAAATTCCAACGGCTTAAGTCTTATATCCGCATAACTCTTCTGGCAACTATGAGCAGTTAATAAACGATTATTAATCTAGACAATCTTCTCAGTCGTATCGCGGATCAACTCTGGACCTGTGAGTTGGCTATCCCCAACCTCACTCCAACATACAGGTGATTTACACTTTCTTCTGTACAAGGCTTCATATGGTACAGCCTTAATACTTGCATGATAACTATTGTTATATGAGAACTCGACCAATGGCAAATGGCGATCCCAACTATTTCCAAAGTCAATCACACAGGCATGCAACATATTTTCCAGCGTTTGTATTGTCCTTTCACTCTGACCATCCATTTGAGGGCGGTAAGCGGTACTCATATCTAAATTTGTCCCCAATGCCTTCTAAAGCGATCTCCAGAAATTTGACCTAAAATGGCTGTCTCGATCCGAAATGATCGAAACAGGTACACCATGCCTACACACTATTTCCTTCAAATACAGTCGCGTGAGTTTCTCTATACTATCCATTTTCTTCATCGGCAGGAAATGATCTGATTTGGTCAGTCGGTCGACAATAACCCAAGTCGTATCATACTCACACGGCGTTCTTAGCAGTCTGATCACAAAATCCATAGTAATTCTTTCCCACTTCCAAACAAGAATCTCAGGTTGTTACAGCAACCCAGATGGTTTCTGATGCTCGGCCTTAACTTTCGCATAAGTCAGACACTTACTAACATACATGGCAATATCCGCTTTCATATTCGGCCACTAATACAACAACTTTAAATCTTGATACATCTTATCCGATCCCAGATGGATAGAATACTTGGACTTATGCGACTCATGCATAACCAAATCTCTCAATCCACTATATCGCGGACACCAAAAACGATTCCCAAAACAACGTATTCCATCAGGGCGAAATTTGAATATCAGCTTAATCAATGTACCCAAATTTTCTGCACTTACATTCTTTCTCTTCATGGTATCTCCTTGAGCTTCACGAATCTGCTTCGGTAAATCATTATGAACAGTCATCATCAAAGCTCGAACATGCAATGGCTTTTCCCTTCTGTTCTGACTTAAGGCGTCAGCCACCACATTCACTTTTCTAGGATGATACCGAATTTCACAATCATAATCACTCAATAAACGACTATGACTATGGATTCAATAAAATTCCTTGTACTTGTGAATAACAAAAGCGCTATTACCTAATGCTGCAACAAGTTTCCAAATTCCTAGATCAAGTATATAGACATCAGATTCCACTTATCAAGGGCTTGTTTGTGAATGGGGTGATCGTACTTTACTTTGTCAATACGGAATATCTAACTGGGCCTGACATCTTCAGTAAAGCTCCTTGGGCTGAAATAGAATTGAATTTCTGATCAACAAGCTGGGCCCACCCCATCCCTTGCACCACCCTCCCACTCTACCCCCCCCTCCCTGAAATACAAAAGTTTTACGTCGGAGACTCTGAAACAATTGGCAGATGAAGTTGATGAATAGTAGTGGTACCTATTCAAATATCCTGTATCATATGTATATATTTTTAAAAACCATAAAAACCAAAAAGATTTTTCATTTTTCAAATTTTTATAAAAACAAAATACAAAAATATAAAATTTTATAAACCAAAGAAAAAATTATAAAATGAGAAAATATAAAAAGAGGTAATAATGGCATGTCTTCTGAAAATCGATAACATTTACGGTCTTAGAAATGTCATTCAATAATGATACGAGCCTGTAAATGAAGTTCGAGCAGAAGTTCCAAATGTTTTCAAAACATGCCAAATGACTTGCTATTATTTAACGTTAGCAAAACCGGTCATCATGGTTAAGGAAAGTTAATTCTGCAAAAAAGGGAAACTTGACCTACTCAACGGGAATTTATTCCTCGGGAAATGGTCTACTTTATGTCCATGCAAAGGCTTGTGATTACTTTGCATCATAACCCGTGCTTCCTTTGTTACCATAAGTGTACGTGTCAGTGCGCTTATGTGTTAAAATAAGAGAAATCTTTTTTTTGTGTTAAAAAGTTGTCTTCACAATGAATCAGTGTTTTCAGTAATCACAAAAAGATTTTTTTCAAAGACAATTTGACCACTCAAACAAGGACTACAGCTCTTTAAATAGAAAACGGGTCATTATTTGAGGGGGAGAAATCGTCATCAAATAATCTTTTAAAACCGTCTTTCAAAATAAGTCACGGAATTAACGAATAAAGTTTTTAATAATGATGGATCATAATTTAAGGGGAGTTATTGGATTTTAACTACACATGCTTTAGATGTCATGTGTTTAAAACTTTATGGACTTATTTGCAATTTAAGACTTAGTTGATTCTCACGGAATATATTTTAAGCTTATCAATTCTTCGAACACGATCTCTAGTATGTGTGCGTACTAGGTTTTGCTGATTCCGAGGTATCGAAACCAGCAAGGGGGAAAGAGTAGATGTATACTTGATAGTGTCTTGGCCCTTCTGTTGGAGGTTAGCTTCTTTGTCTTTTGAGGTTAGCTTTCTTTTGCATTTTAGGCCGTTTGAATCTTTCAGGTGCTCTATTTCAATCACATGGTGGGAAAAGACATCTCGTCATTAGTCGATATGCATCATTTGAAGGTCCACAGGGAAGTGTTGAGAGTTATTTTATTTAAAACGTGAGAAAAGTTCTTTCTGATTCAATTAATGCTTCCTCAAAACGTTCAATCTCTAAGCTTATTCTTAAAATGAGTAGAAATATTTGATAAAAGAGGTACACATAGGTATGATGATTCCTTTAGATAGTCACTATCCTGTAGGAAGAAATGTGCTCATTTGGGACTTAGCTGACTTAAGTGTTATCATTTCGACTACTTAGAGGGATTAATTGTATACATCCGGGACTTAATTGACTTTGGTGTTACAAGAAATATCATAACTATCCTGAAGAGAGAAATGCGCTCATCTGGGACTTAATTGACTTTGGTGTTGCGGTATCAAATTCTTAAAAGGGTTAATTGTGTACTTCGGATATCTGGGCTTTATACATCAAGACTGCTTGATGCGGTTTGCAAGAAAGTTCTAATCTACTCAAGAAAGGATTGCTGGTTTGTTTAGGGGAAGCTTAAGACAACATCAAACACAACCACACAAGCTCAAGTTACATTGTATCTGAATCTGTTATATCCTCAAAGTGGTTGATGCAAAGACTTTTCATAACCTTGGAAAGGAAAGTTGACGCTGAGGAGTGCTTGGACAGAGAACGATCAGATTGATACCTCTTGAAAGAATAATGGTTATTGAGGAGCTTGGAATAAGTTAGTTGGTGGGATTTTTATACGAAGAGGACCTTACGGCGGCTACAAAAAGGACATATGATTTCATACATTGATGTTCTCATATTGGAGGTTCAAATCTTCGTATATAATAAACTGTGAATATGTATATTAAAAAAGTATATGGACTTAGGCTTATTGTTGTGTTCGAGTACGATGATTTTTCATGATTTTTCACATAATTCAAAATCTTCTAAACAATTTTTGTACTCGGCACTATCTTATATACCCTCAAAAATTGAGGGGGAGCATTAAAATGTTCCTTATATGTAGCATATAAACATTTTGTCCCCGAATGGTTAATCAATTGATATCCAAAATATCAAGGGGTTAACATTTTGGATAAGGGGAGAAAATGTGATTAACCTGGATCTAATTTGTATTGAAAGGTGTGATCAAATAAAATGGACTCAATGCACTCCAACTTAGATGCACAACTATGACATCGATGCACTGTTAAGGGGGAGCTTTTAGTGATGATAAAAAAACTCTCAAAGTGTAAATCTTTTGATATTTATTCAAACACTTTGCTTGAAAATTTCAATGTTTTTTCGGAAGGATTGTGATGAAAATACCCAAAAGACCGACCATGTACTTAAATTTATGAAGTTATAAGGCGGTTAGGCTTAGGTATTCAAATCCCATGATCCACTCAGAACCGGAGGGATCTACCCAGGGATATCTACTAGTTAGTGTAGAAGTCCTTAGGTATGATAAAAGGAGAAAAAGTGAGAAAAGGGAATAATGCCAACTGTGATGAAAGCTTAAGACTGGAAAAAACTGACATGGTGTTAGTTATGAAGTCGAGGGTAATCGTTGAAGGGGTTGGAGAATGAAAATGAAATGTAGGATAAAAGTGTAAGAAAGAAGCCCTCCATACAATTTATAGAAACTGGGTCATTACTTAAACTGTCGAAAACACTAAGGTGTTGACTGACATTGAAGACTGTCTGGACTAGTGGAGCATATGCACAACCCTCCCTAGCCACTCAAGGTATCTTTAAAGGGGGGGAAAAATCTTGTTTTATTTCTCACAGAGATTACCACGCTTATTCTATCAACTTTCTCACTTCCGAGCTTAGTTGGAAATTGAAAAGGTTGTGGCAGTCTGCTCCAGCTCCAATCACTAAAATCAAGTTGTACTATTGGAGTCTAGAGCCAAAGGGATCTCCATAAATCTCATTAGGTCACTTGTCAAAATTCTGCTTGCTAATTTACACAAATGTGGTGTGAATTTTACAAGATATATATTAAGAGTCCTACGCATTATCCTTGTGATTTTTCCAGAACATCTGAGTGATACTTAAGTACACAATGAAGATGGAAATCCTGCTTGAGCCAACATCAAACAAGCTCATGGTAGGTGACTTGTGCGATTTTATACGAATCAAACTTGTGACAACTGGAAAGAAACGATGGTGAGATTCTATGAGATAAAAACTTGTTCCAGGATATGAATGGACGATTGAAGATGAAAATTTTTGAATGATTAACACTCTCGATGTGTCAACAAAATCACTTTAGCAGTGACACGTTGATTGATTTTAAAATCGATTTTTCATTTCAATCGGTGAGATAGTAACTCACTGGTTCACTCTTATCGTGCTGTCTGCTTTGAGACGATCCAATAATGAGAACATGCTGAGTTTGATGAATCTAATGCAAATGTGTTAGAAAGATTCTATACTTTAGCTGGAAATCTGGTCAAGGAAATTCTTCTTAAATTGAATCTACCTGATCAACAGGTTCGATTCCCTCCTGATTCGAAGGTTACTCCAACCAAACATGGGCGAATGACAAAGCCATATTCGTCCCCCCGCTTTATTGCTAACTGTTTTAATGTAGGATACTTAAAGATGGAGGTGAAGGTACCTGATTCCAGCTGACTCACAAGATTCATAACCACATGCTCATACCCGACCAACAAACATAAAGACATCATGAAAGCTCAAGTACAGGTTTCAAGATTTCCGCTACTCTGATACCGTACGTCTTTCTTGAAGTGACAAAGTATTAAAGTCATAGAATTTCAAAGAAGTTTCGTCACTCTGTCTACCGAACGTCTTTCTCGATGGGACGATGTGTTTAAAGTTTAATAGAATTCAAGAAAGATGCAACATTAAAGCTTTCCAAGTCAACAAAATCAAGAATGGTATGAGATGTCGGTCCAGAAGTCACAAGATCACAAGATGACAAAGTAACAAGATGGCGAAACGGAGATTATGCTGTTGATGATCTCACCTGCTCAAGATCACATCTCCACTTACAAGTATTAAAGATTAAAAGGAACAATGCTCGAGCCTAAAGTCAAAGTTTACTACAAACATATTCACAAGAGAAAAGTCAAGTTACGAGCGAAGGATCCTAGACGTGATATAGCATAGAATGCTAGGTTAATTTTGTTTAAAATGGACTAGTGACCTCCTCTTGGGGGGAGATTGTTGGAAACAGAAAAGTATCGGTCACTTCCATGTTGTAATTAGTTCTTTGCCTGTAGTTTGTAATATGATTGTCTAGTAAGCTAGTCTGGCCTAAGGCCCATGGAAAGCCCGTTAAGGCCCATGGCCGACCATGTATGTAGAATATATACCCTCTCCATGCCTTGGAAAGGGTGGTTGGTTGTTTCATTTCTTATTTTTCACACACATAATAATATTATTATCTTCATCTTTCTCTCTCTAAAAACTTTCCAACCCACTTCTCTCTCTAGTTCTTGCATAATATCAAGATTTATAGTATTCTACACAGTGGGTTAATCAAGAGCACATGGAGTGGTGTGTTTGAGTTTTTGTGTTTGTCTTTTGATTGTGTTCAAAACCCTTTACAAAGAGCAAAATCTGATTTAAAAATTATTGGCTTAAAAACCTTAAAGTTGTCATTTTTTTGTCTCCTATAGGGTTAGTAATCACTTTTGTACAAGATTTTTTGCAAAAACTAATCAAAATATGTCTTTTTGAGGTTTGAAAAATTTGGGTTTTCATCTCAGTTAACCGAAACTAGTCTTTGTTGTTGGAACCAAAATAGAAGATTCGACGAGTTAACCGAACTAGTTAACCGAACCAGTGGAACCGATCTAGTTGATTTTAGTTATAACCAAACGAGTTGTTTTAGTTGTAACCGAACGAGTTGTTTTAGTTGGAACCGAACGAGATGTTTTTAGTTGGAACCGAACGAGTTGATTTTAGTTGGAACCGAACGAGTTGATTTTAGTTGGAACCGAACGAGTTGGAACCGAACTAGTTGATTTTAGTTTGAACCGAACTAGTTTTCTTTAGTTGAACCGATAGTTTTTCTTGTTGGAACGAACTAGTTATACCAAATCAGTTGAATCCGAACTAGTTTGTTGGTGTGGAAACGAACGAGTTGATGTTAGTGGAAAACTCCGAACGTTGGTGGAACATACTAGTTGATTTTAGTTTGAAATCACTGAACTAGTTTTCTATCAGTTGGACCGAACTAGTTTCTTTAATTTGGACAGAACTTCAGTTTACTACGGAAGGGGGTACGAAATAGTTTTTATTCATTGCGAACCGAACTAAAACAAGATTAATTGGAACCGAACCTAAACAAACCTTCTTTGACAAACTCCTCCGAACCCATTCAAGTTGTTTGAGGAATCGAACTAGTACTTTCCAATTAAACCTAGTCAACTCAAATTTTCTAATTATACGTTATTTTCTTGGACTTGATAAAAATCCCCGTGAAACCATTAACTCGTTTTCCGGTTTTTGTCAAGAATTGTTAATATATCCAGTGTAGTCTTCTCAAGAATTATTTCAAGATCTCAACAACACTAAAAACAAAACACAATTTCTTTCTACCAAGTAGCCGTTTCAACCAAGTAATCGTTTTGTAACTCAATCCAAATGGACAGACTTTGATGACAAAATCGATTCTTATCGGGGGCCGAACATTCGTCCAACTTTTTTGGATAAAGAATCCTGAAACTTAAAGGCTAGATTTTTGAGATTATAACGGTGTTGTCTCAGGTCATCACTTATTTGAGATTGAAGTAGATTTTACGAAGGCGTGATCTTATTTTATCTTGAGTCGGGGTTGCTGGATGCATGACTTTCAATGATAACTTGCTCGAGCTTAAATTAGTTAAGACTTGAGTTTATATCTAGTTTTCAACAGTCAAGGGGTGGTAATGGTTGAATGACCTGGTTAACTAGCACTTACTTAAAGGAGTTACGTTGTTAAGTATCGCAGTGTCTATGCTAAGACGTTGTGGTATAATCCGCAAAAGGTGATGAAAGTCTCCTACTATTGGGAGGGGAATAGTAGTAAATTAGAGATTTGCTTGAGCACAAATTCTCTACACCGTTATTCCACACTTAGAGGCAACGCTTAAGTCACAAAGCACACATGAAATTCTACTTTTGTCTTCAAGTTTGGTATATTGGGTTTATTCTCATCAGCTGGTCACTTCAAATAGCCTACCAAAACGGTTGGTAAAATGATAGCCAGTGAGAGTATGAGTTGAGATTCTGATCGACATTGATTCTCACGGTTAGATCCTGAGCTTAAATTATTCTTCACACAAGTAATCTAGTAAATTTGCGGACTCGTCCAAGGTTGCATAATTCCGACGTATGAAAACCAGCAGGGGGGAAGTAGTAGATTCACCTTGAGTCTTGCCTTGAAAGCTTGCATAGGGCATCTTTTCTTGGAATTTTTTTTTTAAAGTTTAGGCCATGTCGGGAAAGACAAATGTCATATCGCAGAGACTATTCAGCAGCTTTAAATTGTGGCTTTTGGGTGCATTTCTTCAGAAAACATGGGGGAAGCGATATATTGAGAAACTTTAGTAGCATTATTTGAATCATCCAAGGGGGGGAAACGTTGTGTGAGAAGAATGATTCAAGCGTGAGAGATACGTTGTGATCTAGATAATGCTTACCCCAAATGATCAATCACTAAGCTTATTCTTAAAGGAGTAGTAATATTTGATGTGGTATCCTACCAATTCTGCTGTGCACTTAATTATTCTAAGCCTGTAAGAAAGCTTTGAAACTGCTCAAGAGAGGATTACTAGTTTGGGGGGAAGCTTTAAATTAAGAATATGCAGCATGAATTAGGGGGAAGCTGATTCATTGATAGTTTGGGGGAAAGCTTTGAAAGCTTCTAAATTAGAGCTATGCGGCATGAATTAGGGGGAAGCTGATTCATTGCTAGTTTTGAGGGGGAAGCTTTGAAAGCTTCTAAATGAAGATCATTGTGTACGGAATTTGGGAGGAACTAATTCAGAAGCTTCTCTATTAACAGAATGTGTATGAGTTACTTAGTTCGTGCCTATTACAGTATTTCTCCTACAAGATACTACAAAGATGATTCATGCTGGAGTGCAGACTTGAAGTCAAACAACACAGAAGACGTCATCAGTATTGGAAGCTTCATGGAAGTTCTTGTTCTTAATCATTATGTACTTGTTAGGAAATTAATGTAAGTAATTTTGTATATCGTCCCGTGGGAGAAGATTGTTAGGAATTCACTTTACGTGACGACATTTACAGAATTACCATTGTTTATCATATCACCACACACAGGGACTAGTATAGTCAACATAGGATTCTTATGTAATGTGTAGTCGTATAAATACCCCTCTATGGCTTCCATAGAGGGGTTGAGTCATTTTGTATCTTCCATTTTATTCATCTTATTTTATATTTTAACTTTCTCTCACTACTCTCTCTCACTAAATAGTTATCATGTGGTTTGACTCACCTAGACCACCGGATCATAGTTTTTATGTATTTTTTATTTGGTATCAGAGCCATGAAGTGATGTGTTTAGTTTTTGTGATTATTTTTTTATTTGTGTTCAAAACCTTTACAAAGAACAAAATCTTGAGTAAAATTTTTTGGCTTAAAAACCTTAAAGTGGTCATTTTTCTTGTTCCTATTGGGTTAGTAACACTAGTTGTACAAGATTTTTTGAAAAAACCAATCAAAAATGTGTCTTTTTGAGTTTTGAAAATTAAGGTTTCGTCTCAGTTACAACCGAACTAGTCTTGTCTGTTGGAACCGAACTAGAAGATCGAACGAGTTAACCGAACTAGTTAACCCGAACCAGTAGAACCGAACGAGTTGGTTTTAGTTGGAACCGAACGAGTTGTTTTAGTTGGAACCGAACTAGTCGTGCTCAGTTGGAACCGAACTA
>BQNB010097646.1:5105-20073 GCA_026074375.1 Tanacetum coccineum | reverse complement strand
ATAAATAAACAAATTTAGATAAATATACATAATTAAATAGATGAACACGATAATAAAATAAACATAAAAGGATAATGAAATAACTTACCCCAATTTTTGCCACGACCCTCGCCTTCCGCTCCGGCGACATTTGGCGCCAAGAAGGGTAGTGCAAGGGCAACTCCCTAACGAGCTCCCCGAGGTAGTTGGCCCAATGAGCCGCATGGTCACCAAGAGGCATGAGGGTCTCTCGGTCGTTAACCTCAAACCGGATCGGGACGGGGCCACTCTTATCCGTGATGGCCTTTAACCCGAGGTTCCGGGGCCACTCTTAACCCGTTCAAAAAGCAGTCCCAAACAGGGGACTTTCCAAAATTAATTTCTAATAAATTAATTTCGAACGGGTTTTCTATAGGATGATTAAAATCAGACGGGGATTTTCCGAAATCAATCACTAAAATCCTAAAAAATTCCTAAAGGGTTCGATAAAATAAATACATATACGCATATCCATTTATATCAAATCCTAATATTGAAACGCATATACAATTTAAATTCTATTATAATGAAAAAATACATACATATCGGTGTAAAACGCAAATCCAAACACTCATTGACACTGTAAAACACATATCCATTTAGTCTCATCATTTTGGCAGCATAAGGAGTGTTTGGATGTACGTTTTACAGTGTCAAGGAGTATTTGGATTTGCATTTTATAGTATCAATCACAATAAACATTCCCCGACGACATGTCACCGGGGATACCAAAAGGATAAAAAAAAGTTATAACATACTTCCGGCTAGGCTGTCTCGGCTGACTCGGCTGCTATGCTCGTCTCGGCTGACTCGCTGCCCAAAAAAAATCAACAAAGTTCAATCATAATAATTTATTATAATTATCAAACTTTTATTAACCAAAATCAAAAATCTAAACCTTGAATAACTCGGCTCGAAGATCCACCACCACCAAAAATCAAACTTGTTTAGAGGTTTAGAAAAAGAAGATGTAGAATTATAATTTAGAGGGTTAAGGAAAGAATTATGTTTAGAGGAGGAAGAGGAAGAATTATAATTTAGTGCTCGTGTCGTGTGCTCGGTGTCGAGTGGTGGTGGTGAACTGCGGTGGTGAGAGGAGGTGGTGGTGAGAGTAGGTGGTGAGTTGTGGTGGTGATTTGTGGCGGTGTTGCTGGAAAATCGCCATTTTTTTTACGTTTTCCCGTTTGTGTTATAAAACTGAAACACAGATCTGCTTTTTGATGACAGATATTTCCCAGGCGACATTCCCGGGCGACATGTCGCCCTGGAAAGATCCAGTTTTGTTGTTTAGCGCAAATTGGCGCGACAACGAAAATTTTGGCGGGACTTTTTAGCAAATATAATAAGCTTTCCTGAGCGAAATGTCGCCCGGGAAAAGTTTATTAAAAAATTATAAATTTTATAAAAATTAAAAGATGTATAATTTTTTAATAAACTATTCCCGGGCGACAGTCGCCCGGGAAAGATTTTCATTAAAAATTAAAATATTTTTAATAAAGGCTTTCCCGGGCGACAAGTCGCCCGGGAAAAATTTATTAAAAATTATAAACTTTTATAAAAATTAAAAGATGTAGATTTTTTTAGTAAATTTTTTTTAATATTTTTTTAATGAAAGATTTTTAATAAAAAAATTATACACTTTTAAAATAATTAAAAATTATAAACTTTTATAAAAATTAAAAGATGTATAATTTTTTAATAAACTATTCCCGGGCGACTTGTCGCCCGGGAAAGATTTTCATTAAAAATTAAAATATTTTTAATAAAGGCTTTCCAGGGCGACTTGTCGCCCGGGAAAGATTTATTAAAAAATAAAAACTTTAAAAAAAATTAAAAGACGTAAATTTTTTAATATTTTTTTAATGAAAGATTTTTAATAAAAAATTTATACACTTTTAAAATAATTAAAAACTATATGTTTTTAATAAAAATTAAAAGATGTATAATTTTTTAATAAGCTATTCCCGGGCGACATGTCGCCCGGGAATGATTTTCATTAAAAATTAAAATATTTTTAATAAAGTCTTTACCGGGTGACATGTCGCCCGGGAAAGATTTATTAAAAATTATAAACTTTTATAAAAATTAAAAGATGTAAATTTTTTTAGTAGTTTTTTTTAATATTTTTTAAAGAAAGATTTTTAATAAAAAAATTATACACTTTTAAGATAATTAAAAACTAAATGTTTTTAATAAACTTTTAAAATATTTTTAATAAAACTTTTCGCGGGTGACATGTCGCCCGGAAATATATTATACACTTTTATAGAAATAAACTTTTTTTAATAAAAAATTATACACTTTTATTAAAAAAATATACATTAGATGTCCAACGGATGAGTCGATATGTTATCGTTGTACATTAGATGTTCAACGGATGAGTCGATATGTTGTCGTTGTACATTAGATGTTCAACGGATGAGTCGATATGTTGTCGTTGTACATTAGATGTTCAACGGATGAGTCGATATGCTATCGTTGTACATTAGATGTTTAACGGATGAGTCGATATGTTGTCGTTGTACATTAGATGTTCAACGGATGAGTCGATATGAACTGTTATATAAAAATTAAAATTGTTGTAAGTCAATTAAAATATGAGGCTGAGAAAACTTTTATATAAAAATTAAAAGATTATAATTGTTTTAGTAAGTTTATTTAGTAAATTTTTTTTACTAATGAAGATTTTTAATAAAGAATTATACACTTTAAAGTAATTAAAACTATATGTTTTTTAATAAACTTTTAAAATATTTTTAAGAAGGCTTTCCTGGCGACATGTCGCCCGGGAAGGATTTATTAAAAATTATAAACATTTATAAAATTAAAATGTTGTAGTTCAATTAAAATGTGGGCTGTGAAACTTTTATAAAAATTAAAACTGGGTATAATTTTTTAGTAACTTTTATAAAATTTAAGATGTAAAACGGATGAGTCTTAGCATCGTTGTACATTAGATGTTCAACGGATGAGTCGATATGTTATCGTTGTACATTAGATGTTCCACGTTTGAGTCGCTATTGTTGTCGTTTTTACACATAGATGTCAACGGATGAGTCATATCGTTGTCGTTGTCGTGTAGATGTTCAACGGATGAGTCGATATGTTATCGTTGTACATTAGATGTTTAACGGATGAGTCGATATGCTATCGTTGTACATTACGATGTTTCCAACGATAGTCAGATATGCTATCGAATGTACGTAAGATGTTTACACGGATAGTCCATATGTTGTCGTTGTCATTAGATGGTTCAACTATGACTCGATATGTATATCGTTGTACATTAGATTTATAACGTTGAGTCGATATGTTGTCGTTGTACATTAGATGTTCAAACGATGATCAATATGCTACGTTGTACATTAAAGTTCAACGGATGACTCGATCTGCATCGTTGTACATAAGATGTTTAACGATGAGTCCTATATGTTATAGTTTTGTACATAAGAAGTTCAACGGATGAGTCGATAAATTGTCTTTGTACGATTAGGATGTTCAACGGATGAGTCGATATGCTATCGTAATTACATATATGTCAACGGATGGTCGATCTGCTATCTAGTACATTAGATGTTTAACTGGATGAGTGATATGTTGTCGTGTACATTAGATGTTCAACTGATGAGTCCGGTATGCTGTCGTTGACATACGGAATGTTCAACGATGAGTCGATATGTTGTCGTATGTACATTAGATGTTCAAACGGATGGAATCGATAAGTTGTCGTTTGGTACATTAGATGTTCAACGGATGAGTCGATATGATGTCGTTGTACATTAGATGTTTAACGGATGAGTCGAATGTATATTCGTTTACATTAGATTATAACGGATGATACCATATGTTGTCGTGTAACATTAATGTTCAACGGATGGTCGATATGCCTATCGTTATACATTCGATGTAACAACGGATGAGTCGATATGCTATCGTTGTACATTAGATGTTCAACGGATGAGTCGATATGTTGTCGTTGTACATTAGATGTTCAACGGATGAGTCGATATGTTGTCGTTGTACATTAGATGTCCAACAGATGCGTTGAATAATGCTATCGATGTACATTTAGATGTTCAAGCGGATGAGATCGAAATGGTGTTTGTTTGTACAAATTAGATTGCAACGGATGAGTCGCATATGCTATCGGTGTAACATTAGATGTTCGAATCGGATGAGTTCGCTATGCTGTCGTTGTACATTAGATTTCAACGGATTGATCGATATACAATCGATGTACTGAGATGTTTAATGGATGAGTCGATATGTTGTCGTTGTACATTAGATGTTCAACGATGATTATCGATGTGCTATCGTTGTACATTTATATGTTTAACGGATTGAGTCATATGTTCGTTTTACATTATATTCAACGGATGAGTCGATATGCTATCGTTGTACATTAGATGTTTAACGGATGAGTCGATATGTTGTCGTTGTACATTAGATGTTCAACGGATGAGTCGATATGCTATCGTTGTACATTAGATGTTCAACGGATGAGTCGATATGTTGTCGTTGTACATTAGATGTTCAACGGATGAGTCGATATGCTATCGTTGTACATTAGATGTTTAACGGATGAGTCGATATGTTGTCGTTGTACATTAGATGTTCAACGGATGAGTCGATATGTTGTCGTTGTACATCTAATGTCCAACGGATGAGTCGATATGCTATCGTTGTACATTAGATGTTCCAACGATGGGTCGTACTGCATCATTGTAACCACTAGATTGGAAAGAAGAGACGAGTCCGTCTCCTTGTTGGTTTCTTTAGGAGCTTCAACGACCTCTAATTTATATTCCTCCAGGATCATCAATCGACTCAATTTTATTCTCTAAGGAGCTTCAAGAAATGCAGATGCTCAAACTGCAAGCACTATGCTTGATAGGATAACGGTACTCGAGGCAGATGTTATAAATAGTAAAGAAACCGAACAACACACACTACTTCAGCTGCAGTACTTCACGAAGTTACAATGAACATGGAAAACTGATTTGGATAGTTTTCATTTGGAATGTAATTCGTATGCTTTAGTGTTTGATTGTAAGTTCCTCAGTATGATTATCAGTCTAATATGTTTAAGTGTCTGTTTGTAAGTCGCATATGATTACCGGTCTTAGACCTCGCTTGTGTTACTACAAGTGGTATGTATAATATTTAACTAAATGAATTTTTTTTTTGTGTTACATTTGTACGATGTGCATCTTGAAAAAGAATTACCATGTATATCATGTTCAACTATAGAAGGGTAGTGCATATCCTGACGAACCGAGAAAACGGAGTGTTTTTTTATATAGTTATTATTTATCAAATATATAATTATTATTTTATAAATAATAATATATAGAATATAAAATATATTCTATAAATAATAAGATTTAAAAACCTGATAGATTTTTTTAATTAAAAGGGCGACATGTCGCCCGGGAAAGTTTTTATTAAAAAAAATTACAGTTTTATATATATTAAAAACTGTAATTTATTATTAAAAAGATTCCCGGGCGACATGTCGCTGTCGCCCGGGAAAGGTTTTATTAAAAAAAATATACAGTTTTATATATATTAAAAACTGTGTAATTTATTATAAAAAAGATTCCCGGGCGACATGTCGCCCGGGAAAGATGAGCGGGAAAAATTGCCGCCATGATTTTCGTTGATGTTTTGGTCAAATTTTATACCAACTTTTATTCGAACTTTGACTAAAAAGTCTATCAGAATTTGTGCCACGTCGGACAGACTTTTGTCGTTTAGTGGGTTTTCCCGGGCGACAAATGTCGCCCGGGAAAACTTCGTCACCTGTTCTACTTTTTCTTGTAGTGACTTATTGTTAAAGGGCCTTCGGCATAATATCGCACATGGCCTCCAAAATCCACGGGACGGCCATGGATAATAATACATGTTAGAGTAAACTACACCGTTCGTCCTAGTGGTTTAGCTTACATTTCTACCACAGTTTTTGATTTTTTTTCTTGCGTGAATAGTCCTTATTCAAAATTATGTAGCACCATTAATCCTTATCTTTAACGCTTATTAGATTCTTTCGTTAAGTTTAGCGATGTGCCAACCGCGCGACGGTATTTGCAACCACCTGGAGTTCTTTTTTTTTTTCTGAAGTGAATATACACACTTTTTCAGTAAATAAAACCACTTATATAAAACCGTACAACCAGGAAGGATATATAGATGTTCAAGCTGCTCGGAAAAGTCGAGCCTTTTTGGACTCTGATGTATGCAACCGATATTCCCGAAGCCGAATATAGACTTTTCGACCATCCCACGAAGTTCACGCAAGAAGATTGAAACCTGGATGTGTTCTAAAACTTTGAAAACACTTTACCATTAAGCCACCATAGAAACACTTGTAACTATTTTATCAGAAAGATTACCTTATGAGATCATAAATCTCATGAAAACATTAGTTATATACCTAAACTGAGTGTACTAGTCACAACACACTTTTATTATAATTTAACACTCGTGAATCTCTATATGTGGTCCTTCAAATCTGTAAGAGTCTGCAAGCTTTGATGCGAAACTTGTTTATTTTATACCTATTTTCGGATTTTAATAAATGAAGCAAACTAAAAGTTTATTTATAGAAAGATGAAACAATAATACACAGCTCAACATCAATCCTAACATCAATGAAGAGAAAATTACATTTCCCAATCAGATTAGTC
Organism: Tanacetum coccineum; assembly: GCA_026074375.1. Classification (NCBI taxonomy): domain Eukaryota; kingdom Viridiplantae; phylum Streptophyta; class Magnoliopsida; order Asterales; family Asteraceae; genus Tanacetum; species Tanacetum coccineum. Next base: position 13,369 of record BQNB010097646.1, on the reverse strand, counting down.
TGAAAAGTAAATCAAACATAAAATAAGAGAGGAATATCGAACCGTCACGCAAACATCGACTCAAGCATGCTTAGTCAACTTGTTACGAGGTTGATACCGTTGAATGATAGAAACCCCGTTGGTATTTTGTTTATTAATGACCACACTGACATTTACAAAAGATATATTAAACCCTAATAAACCTTAAGCCATAAATAAGGCTTGTGCCGACTCTATTCTCTATTAGATACATGATACACGTTGTAGAATTGAACACTTTTGATCACATATTTTTCAGCATGTACAAGTACAACTCTTTTATGAAACATAAACTTTTTACTAAACTGAACACTTTTGTATTAAGCTAGAACGAATAAGATAGCTTAAACACGACGACTCAAACTATCGAATAAACTTATAAAATTAAGTATCAGATTTTTTTCTTTATTTTTCAGACAATGGTTTTCTGGTTTAAGAAATGGGTTTGAACATTTACATGATGATATCATACCATCACTTAATTAGGTGCCATTGAAAATCTATACAATCTGGTTTTATTATTTTATTAATTAACATAATGACTTCATTAATTTCTGTAAACTATTCGAACATGATTAAATTGGGTTTGTTTCCGGGGAACATGTCTATCAAGACGTGTGCACTACCTAAGCTCGTCAAGTTGAATTATACTGAAATATAAAACTTCAAAATAAAAAAGCTTAATGGCATATTATACTAAAAAACTTTCTCAAATGTTCACTTATCAAATATGAATTCTATAAAACATCATAATACCCATCAAATTTTTAAATTTTAGTTTAATATCATACTTTTGCTTACGTGTCATGACCGGCAACCGGCTACGCTGGTTAAATTGAATACGTCGATTTTTTTTATTTTTTGTTTTAAGTTAACTACGTGAATTTATGTGTTTCAAAATACATATCAAACTTTGTCAAATGTTTCAGAATACCCACCAAACTTTGTCAAATGTTCACTTATCAGACATGAATTCAATTTGACGTGGATCACAAAGATACAAATTTATGACGCATCATGCACATTTGTCAGCTGACGTGGATTTTGAAAGTAAAAGACAGTTTTTTGTTGATATCAGTCAAACACAAACAAAGTTTGATGAGTATTATGATATTTTATAGAGTTTATATGATAATTAAACATTTGAAAAAATTCCTTCATGGTAGATATCATTAACCCAAATAAAAATAAAAATGATCAAATAATCCTATATATTTAATATATGATATTAGTTATCTTAATCCTCCAAATGATCTACTATCTTTTTTTATATTAAATACATTTATTAAAGAATGATACTTTGGTACAAGTGCTACCAAAGTACACGACTTTTAAGGACTTTATATTTATTTTTTTATCTCATACTCATCGCTTCATCTCTCTTGCTCTCTCTAAAAAAACATACCGGATCTCACCCACATCTCCATCTCTCTAGCTCTCTCTCTCTAAAAATTATTTAATACATTTACTAAAGAGCGGTACTTCTCACTCCATGGTCGTTTTGGTCTGGTTCTTGTGGATGACGATAGTTTGTGTTAATTGGTGGTTTGGTTGGTTCCTGAGACTGAGATGCTTTTTAATAAAGTTATTAATTATAATCGTCTACAAATATAAAGGAAGGTATAAATTGTTTATACCAAAGTCAAAAGAAAAAAAGTCAGATTAGGGTTTTGTTTCAATTTGGGGTTTTTGTTGATTTTCTTTTCGTTTATAGATTTTGTTAGTTTTTATAAACTTTATGTTTTTTTTTTGGGTAAGGGTTACCCCGGTAAAATATATTAATCACAAAGAACCAATGAGTACAAAGGAATGTGGCTGAGTACCACATTAACCTCAAGTCAAGACTCGAACTACCACTACAACGTTCTACAACGTTTGTCACATGCCACTGAAACGTTATAAATCTAGATAACAAACATAAGCATCGAAAATAGCTTAACCATAAATCCTAAACTTTTTAGGCATCTTCCATAGCGACAAGAACTTTGTAACCTTCGTCGTGTTCTTGAATTTAAACGTTAGGAGTTTAAGCCGAACCGTAACAATAATCAATTCACAAATCTCTTCTGGTGGCCTCGTAGCATTCTTAAACAATCTATTATTCCTCTCCATCCAGATGTAGTACGAAGCCGCTGCAAAGATTAATTTACCAGCCACTCCTCTAACCGAGCGTTGATTCGTTAAGGACTGACACCAAAGAAGAATATCGTTTAACATGGGATTAACTTTCTCTATACCATCATACGTGCGGACGTGCTTCCAAACCTGCGAAGAGCATGTACACTCAAAAAATAGGTGATCGTGGGAATCAGCTTGCGTTTTGCATGAGGCACACAAAGCGCTAGCCAGAAATCAGTTGCCTGGGTGGGTTGGAAGCAACACGTCCCTATGTTTAATTTGTCATGCGTTTTGAGACTCTACGCATATGACTAGCCAAAGTGAAATGCGTGTGAAGAGGTATACAATGAGAGAAGAGAACCAAACATGTTTTAATTCCATGTAATTAAGTACTCGTAGGTCTTAAGGCTCGACATGCACATCTAACCGAGAAGCCCGTCTTGTTACCATTTGCTTCACACCATTGCATGAAATCATGGCGAGTAGAATCAAGGTTCAGTGCCGGAATACTTTCCAGTATAGGAGCTTTAGTTATCCATGTGGTTGGCCAATTCCACACTCCATGTATGAGAAGGTCTGCTACACAAGTTTGAAGATTATGACCGGCCCTCGGAATATCTCTAAGAGAGAAATACCAAATGAGAGGACTTTGAAGACACCATTGATCGTACCACAAGGAAGTCTTTTGCCCATTACCCATTGCAGCCCATATGAAAGGTCTCACGTGTTCTCGAAGTTCAAGAATCTTACGCCAACCCCAACTCATAGTCGATTTAGGTTGCACCTCCCATAACGAACGACCACGCAACTTGTACATGTGGATCCAACGCACCCACAACGACTCTTTGTTCGTCAAAATATTCCATATATGGGTAGTCATTAGAGCACGATTAAAAATCTCAAGACTCCTTAGACCAAGCCCGCCTTCACGCTTAGGAAGACAAATGCTTTCCCACGAAACCTTCGCCTTACCACGTTTGTAATCACCATTACACCAAAGGAAACCACGCGTAATTTGTTGAATATCACTAATAATACCCTTTGGAATAGCAAGAACCGAAGCCCAATACACTTGCATAGACGAGAGAACCGATGTACATAATTGGAGTCTCCCTGCAAAAGATAAAGACTTGTTTTTCCAATCCCCAATTCGATTCTGAGCCTTTTCAACAAGGATTTTGCAATCTTTATTTAGAAGTCTTGACGAAATAAGAGGTACCCCGAGGTACTTAACCGGAAGCTCTCCTTCAAGAAAAGGCATAATATTGAGAATACCTAGCTTAACATGATTCAAAACATTACAAAAAAACGCCGTACTCTTTGGAATGCTTGGAACCAACCCCGAAACATGCTTGAATTCATTAAGAGAATCCAAAATCACTTTCGCAGAATTTACATCACCTCTAGCAAAGAGAAACAAGTCATCCGCAAAGCACACGTTGATAATCTTCAATTCTTCACAATGTTTATGGTACCGAAAAGAGTCCGACACGCGAACTCTTCTTTGAAGAATTAACGTCAATACTTCCATAACCAATGTAAAAAGATATGGAGAAAGCGGATCTCCTTGACGGAGACCACGTTTACCTTTGAAAAACCCATGAATATCTCCATTGATATTGTGGCTTTTTGCTCCCATCAGCTTAATAAACTTTATATAATTGTTGAATAAATAAAGTTGCTTTAGGTTTTTGCGATTCTTAGTTTAAATCACTTCGTAGAGATTCCTTCTGGTGAAAGTAAGGTACACATCGAGGTTTTGTCAGTGTTGTGGGTAAATAGGCTACCGATTTCTGACGTTATTTCTTGAGCTGATTAGAATATTATCGAAATTCGTCTTCCTGGAAACATATGCTGGATGATTTTCAACTAACAACCTCCTTAATCCCATCAATAATACGATTAGTAAGGATCTTACTAATGCATTTATAAATTACATTGCAACAGGATATCGGCCGATAATCATTAATCTTTTGAGGTGTAGTAACTTTCGGAATTAGAGCGATAAAAGTGTGGTTAATCTCTTTAAGCAATTTACCATTACGAAATAATTCACGAATAGCATTGCACACATCCTGCCCAACCACGTTCCAACTTCTTTTAAAGAAAACCGAGGTGAAACCATCAAGACCCGGGGATTTGTCATTCCCAATATCAAACATCGCCCTCTTAATCTCTTCATCAGTAACTGGTCTTGTCATTTTCTCATTAGAGGAATCTGAAACCTTGTTATTAAACAACCCCTCACTATCAAGAACGTCACAAACCATATCCGTACCAAGGAATGCCTCATAGTGCGAGACAAAAACATTAGGAACCGCATCACCTATGACTTCCACGTTCTCTAAAGTAGTAATAACATTAATTCGACTTCTTTGCATTCGACTCTTAATAGATTTATGGAAATAAGCTGAATTTGAGTCTCCCACTGCTAGCCATTCAATCTTCGCTTTTTGTTTTAAAAATCGCTCTTCATCAATCTTAGCATTATTGAAAGCTTGAACGTAGACTGCCTCCTCATCCCTAAGCATACTATTAGAAGGATCTAAATCAAGAGCTTTTTGAACCTCGTCAAGTTCAGTACGTAACTGATTAACACGATCATGTAAGTTGCCTTGATCGTGTAAAAGCTTTCTACAAGACTTTTTTAAAGCCTTCATTTTTTGAACAACCTGATACATAGCATGACCTTCAACATTCATGTTCCAATTCGTAGATACCATCTCCACAAAGTTCTCCTTATGAGCCAAGAAGTTGAAAAACTTGAAAGGCTTGGGTTTAGCAGCCGAAAGAGTAGGGATTTTTAGAACCGAAGGCGAATGGTCCGATATCCTGTAAGGTTGAAATATAGCATGTGCACCTGGAAATACATCAACAAAATCAGTATTACACATAATACGGTCCAACTTCTTTAAAATACCACCCATTCCTTTCGGTTTTTGGTTCCACGTATAGTGAAGACCAAAACTATTAACGTCAAAAACTTCAATGTCTTTAACACAATCCTTAAAGTCGCACATTGCCGAATCCATAGAAGAATAACCAGCATGTTTATCCTCCATATTTAACGCCACATTAAAATCACTCATGAGCACCCACGGAACCCCTCGAACCACGTTTCTATGAAGAGCTAATTCAGTCCACAATATGCGTCGTTCCATCGGCTTGTTTCCTGCGTAGATGAAAGTACAAAACAAAACCTTTTGATCAGCTTTGTGAATGATTTTAGCGTGAATAGCTTGACTAGATTGAGCCACCACCAAAACATCAACCACATCTTTATTCCAGCCAAGAATGATACGACACCCTTTGCTACAAAACCTCATGTTCGTCGTCCATTCCCATGTACGAAACACCTTGGAACAAACCGAAGACAAAGTATGAATATCAACATGTGATTCCAAGATGGCACACACACTCAATTGATTTTCATTCACCACCTGACGAACCTCCGATTGTTTCGGGGTGCGGTTCAAACCCCGTATATTCCAGGATGCGATGCTAAACATGGTTAACCACGTTAGAAGGAGTGCTTGCCCCTTTAAAAATATCATCCTTAAGTTCGAATTCATTGGCCACTTCCTCAACCTCACTATCACTATCACAATCATGGGCAACCTGATCTACCTTTACATGCTCAGTAGTTACCTTATTCCCACTGCTAGAAGCACCAACGTCATTAACAATAAACACATCATCTTGATCTTGGAGCGCATTAAAGTTGTTTTTGAGAGTTATTATGTTAATATCATCAGTGCTGGTATTTGTAGGCTTAGTAACATTCTGATTCGACTTGACACTCCACATAAAGTTAGGTTTAGGCTTATTAAGTTTTATACCTTCAATATTCCGTGGCCGCTCAACATCAGATTTCTTGCCTTTGCTCCTTCTATTCCGGACAGTAGTAAAGCCATCATCTTGTATATCCTTCTTTTCCATAACAGGATCCACTACACGTTTTGGGCACTCTTTAGAGTCATGACCAAACAGTTGACACTCCATACACCTTGGAGGTTGCCACTCGTATTCAACAGCCATTTTCACCTTGGTATGCCCCTCACCATTTAAGATTGGTACAGCCATCTTTACTTCTTTCTTTACATCCTTTTCAGCTGAAATTTCAATGAGTGCACGCGCATACCCGATTCTCCCCCATGGTTCCGTACACATGGCACTTGTAAAAGCATCCAACATAATTGGTTTCCCAATTTGTGAGGCAATAAGACTTAGGCCATCTTCAGAATATGCAACAACTGGAACCTTGTGGATTTTTACCCATACAGGCACTTTACTAACTCTATCCTTAGATATAGTTAAATTAGGTGCCCATTTAGTAAGTATTAGAGGCTGATTTCGGATCATCCATGGTCCTTGTTCCAATACCTTCTCCAACCCTGTCGTAGACGTGAATTTGAAATAGAATACGCCATCATCATCGCTCATAATCTGTTGAAATCCAAATTTACTCCATGTGTTAGTCACATAATTTTTCACTAACGGAAACGCCACCTTCTTCCCCACAAAGAAACCTACCAATGAGTTTGCAAACTTGTTATATGCCCTCTCAACATTCTCCACGGGAAGGACAAAATCAGTATCCTCCACCCGTTCTTCGTTAAAAAGAGTCCTAAAATTAATTTTAGGTGTTTTTTGTTCTTCAGTAACAATAGTAGCAAAAGTTTTAGGTTGTAAACTACTCGGTGTACTCACAGCCATATCAGGTGTTTGCATTGCCTTAACTCCAGGGTCCTCCCACCCTTCAGAAGCTTGAGAAAACTCATCAGAATTAGTATTACCATCTTGACCTTCCATATTCTTCATCTTATCACTAAAGCTAGTCAATATCGAACATATATTCTCCTCTCCCAACCCCTCCTCCATCAACACACAAATCAGTAAACAATTAAAGACACGAAGAGCAGACCCTAATCTTCAAGGTAGTAAAACCCCAATCATCGCTTGAGGTTTTTAATAGCAGTAGAGGCACTTAAAATATCAACAAATAAATGATGATTGAGATAATTGAAAGGTTAATTAAGGCAATTTAACCATAACCGACCAGTAATTAATCTAATGATGAAGATCTATTGGGGTGAAAAAAGGTTGAGTTATCATTTTATATTGAATGAATAAAAATAGTTTTTACGAAGATGACCATTATAAATTATTCATAATTATTTTTTATATAAAAATACCCAAATATATAGTTGGGAACCTTTTAGTGTGACTTATGTCACAACAGTGTGCACGAATATTTAAAACTTTTATATAACAACAAATTGTTTTTGGGGTACTTCTCATTATAGTATTCCAACCAAATAGGTACGTGAAGAAAAAAGATTAGCGAGAGTCCTACAGCAAACAAAGGTAACCTACAACTAGCATATAAAAAAAACCATATAAATTGTATTAGTCATACTCAACTATAAATAACAACTTATAACATTTTATATAGGAATGAAATAAAACACTAGTATCGTGCTTTTCGAGATTTTATGTACATATTTATATAAACAACGTAAATGCTAATGTTAATATATATAATAGTTAAATATTTATGGGTTAAGTCCATTAATTAGAAACGTACTTTCTCAATTTTAGACATCTAGGTAACCAACTAATTTTATCGTAGATAGATTTCTAAAACCTAATGCTCTAATGTTTTGTATAAATTCTTTGCTCTTGAGTTTGTCACATATATTCTTGTCCTTATTGATAAGTTTGGCTATGAAATATAATATTTTTGAACATATTCGAGCTTTTCGAGCCGAGCTCGAGCCTTATTCAAATTTTAGTCGAGCCTAGCACAAGCTTTGATGATCAAAGCTTGCCGAGCTAGCGAGTCGAGCTCGAGCCTAACTTGTGATTTTCGAGCCGAGCTCAATCCCTGTCAAGCTAGAGCTCGGCTTGGCTTGATTGCAGCCCTACTTAGGGTATTAACTGTCCTTCATTAACTTCGTCCTGAAGTGCGGCGCACTTCTTGAGAAGTGTGGCGTACTTAGCTTGATTCTTGGACTTAGTATTATCTTCTTTTATCTTTTTCTTTCGTAAGGTGTAAAATACTTGTGTCTTTAGTTTTTTTGAGCTTGAGATGTCTTCAAGTGAACATGTACATATTTCATGCTTTT
>BQNB010097645.1:0-25339 GCA_026074375.1 Tanacetum coccineum | reverse complement strand
AAACCGATAACAAAAAACCCTACGCTAGTGTGTTTCACTCACGAAGAAGAAGACTAAAACATAATTTAAAATTTGAATACGTGCATGTTATAACATAAAAGTCACTCAAAATGTCATACATAAAAATCTAGAAAAACAACAAACCTTTGTTTCATAGCTAAAAATTTTAAAAACGATAAACCTTTATGCAAAATGAAAATTATAATTCAAATTTTAATGGTATTGAAAGTAGAGATAACCCAATAAGCAAATTGAAATATACGTTTATATAATTACTATGCGAGTACCCGCGCATAGCGGCGGAAATTTCTAGCGGCAGATAATTAACGATATTCGATATTGTGGTAAGTGTTTCGTGTAACGATATGTGCTATGCGCGGGTACTATTACATTGTTTTATTTTCGTGTTGTGACCCATGCAAGATCGAACTTTTCTTTCCTAAGTAAAATATTTAGTGTTTTTACATATTAATAAATTTTATGACAACATAACAATTGATATTCTGTTGATATTCTATCGAACTAATTTGGATGGCCCTAGTTAGAAAGTATAATACGAGCTGTTTTCTTTGTTTAACTATTTGATGGGAAAAAAACACAAGTAAAACCGTGAACTCAAAATTTTCCATTGATAATTAATAGAATAGTTGAACAAAGGGTAGCACATGGTTTTATTTCCATGCAGTAAAATTTTTGGATTGCTAACAGAACGTGCACATACAAATAGAGTTTATACCCACAGGCCTACGTTCGCATTGACCTACTTCCACCTTTAGCTGAACACTTTTGGGCGCAACAAATTGGTGGGCATTTATTGTCACACAATCCTATTTTCGCCCTGTTGCACGTGGCATCTGTACGAACATCATCATCTGTTGGAGACAAACCCCTTGCCTGTACAAAATTGTTGACAAACTGAGTTCATATAACAAAACACATGTTAAACACACAAATCTTTTGCAAAACATAATGCAACGAATGAGACTTATATTACCTAGAAAACATAGGAGCGTGATCGCAATTTTCCCATTGATCATTTTGAGAGTAAGTTGTTGCTAATGTAATGTAAACTGATGTTGATTAACCGGTTGATTCTACGATCCTTTTATAAGCATGTTTTTTAATTAGTCATAACTATGGGAATTATCACATTCTGCTAACTGAATAATTAATTACGATAATTCATTGCATATTAGTTTTCAATTAATATACATTCCGGTATTAGTTTCCATGCGTGAGTTATTAGTTTCCATGTGTGGGATTATGTTCCTAAAATACATTCATTCAGCCCCTTATTCATTATGATGTATTAGTTTTCATCCGTTTCATTTGTGTGTTAGTTTCAATCCTTCCTTAATTAAAATTCAGTTTTTAAGTTTTCAGTTTTTAAGCATTTAAGGTAAAATGCTTTATATGTACTCGTATAGAAGTATAGAAATATAGATATAGATTATACGTATATATGGTGTAGTTGTGACTTTAACTTGTTGGGCCTTGCAAAACTTTACATCACAAAAAAAGGGTCAGATAAAAATAAAACTCATTGACCACTTGACTTATACCTAAAGATTTTATCGGATCTTCTTCTTCAACATGCTACAAAATACAGCTTCTTTTCTTTTTTCTTCTTTCAAACAATTATGACATAAATTAAGGTATGCACTAATAATTTTCCAGCGATTTAGAGGGTCTGCACTCATATATTTATAGTGTATTTTATAGTCACATTCGAGAAAAACAATTATTTTTACACTATTTACACAGGATATGCACGTGCATACCGTGGCTTCAAGCTAGATCCGCCTCTGCGGTATCCTACTATATCCGATGTTTTAAGTAGCAGAAATCATGCATGCACTCACCTTTGCAAATAGTTTATACTTTCACGAATCACAATGTTATCAGTTAAATCATTTTACTTGCATTTTAATAATGAGTAAGATACGCCCAATCTTCGTTGTGGGTTTATGGCAAACGGGTATACTCGTAATCATAAGTTACGACTTACGATATAAAACTTGAAAGTTTCAATTATATTAATCTTAATTATTTGAATAGTATAATTTGATTCAATCAGTTTTCTTCTTTTTATAAACTTACTACCTCATTGTACTAATAACCACGACTTGTATTTTCTTCGTTAAATTTGATGTGAACTTTGGTTAGGGTGTTTGTATATTATTTATGGGTTCGATAATTTTCTTACCATAAAATTAAATAACGTATTTATTGCTGCATCCTTAAAAACGGTTTTTAAGCATTTTTTTTAGAGTGTCTTGAAATAGTTTGATTACCATTTATATGTTTGAGAATTTAATATGATTGGTTAGTCAATGAAAATTAAATTGATAGTCAAATTAAATAGTCAAACCTACAGGTAAATGTTTATGAAAAGTATATGTGGCTAAAGTATTAGTGAATGGACTTGAGGGAGCATTCCTGCCAAAGTCACAAAGCTTTACCAAATTTATAACCAACTTTTTTTAACGAAATTTATAACTAACTCAGTCCACAATATCTTCACACAATTTTTTGTCGGTGTTGTTGGTGAGTGAGACGAGAGGAAGACAAAGAGAGAGAAAGACAAGATGGTTCTGATGATCGATCTATGAAGAATTAAGGTTCCAATCCAAAAATCAAGTCTTTAGCTTCAATCCTTACATATAAGTAATCAATATCCTTGACCAATTGGTTTTGGGTAAAATATGGTTTTTATATAAATGATGAAGTAATGTGTTTAAGGATTAAATACTTTTAGAGGTTGTGTTTTTATAGTGCCTTAAAATGGGTTTCAGATTGAAAAAACAATAAACATTTGTTTGGTTCTTGCTTTTAATATAAGAAATAAAAGATGGAATCAAAAATTGATAAATGGTTACTTAGCTAGATTTTGTCATGAAATCAAAAATTTATGAGTCATCTTGCAATTTCATCTATGTGTGGGTCTCTATTTATATTTTTCATATTTGTCTACATTTAAATAATTTTTTATTTTTATTTTATTATAAAATATGATTAAAAAAATATAATTTCTCTCTTCTAATCTTATCTCAAATCCAAATCTTATACTAAGGGCATCTACTATGTTGGTTTATGAAAAAGGTTTATAAAATTATGAAGAGGTCTAAAAAGTTGTAAACCATAGTGAACATCCATTTCAAGCTTATGTGGCATGAAGAGGTCTAAGATTTTAGACCTTTTCATAATTTAATGCATTTGAATTATGTGAGATGTTTATAAAACTTAAAAAAGTTTATACATAGCGAGGATAGATTTATAAAACTAAAAGGTTTATAAATTAATGTCATAACACAATTATAAATCTTTAAAAAGGTTTACCATTACCATAGTGGATGCTCTAAATTCAAATCTAGATCCAATCTCATTTATGAACCAAACGAACCTTTAATGGGTGTTGGCTTAATTGGTAAATTTGGGAGGGTTTATCATATGATCATGCTAATGGGTAGTATTAGACCTATTTTTGAACGGATGATTAAGATATGTTAATGGGTAGTATTAGACCTATTTTTGAACGGCTGATTAAGATATATAAAAAACTAGCAAGGCGCTAGAGAGCTACAAAGGCGATTGCAACCAATCGTTCCAGCTAATACAAAGATTGCCTCTAAATTTAAGCCATGAAAAAGAAACAAGATAGATATAATCGAAGATATCACTTTTCCTCATAGAATGAGAGTTGAAAGTGATATTATTTCTAAACCGCCATAAGATCCAACAGGAAGCAACAAACATGGCATAAGCGCGGTCCTTCTTTTCTTTTGAGGCGTGCCATGACTGAAACCGAAGATCTTACTCGCCACATGAGGAAAAGGAAGGGAACATAGAACCTGACCAAACGCGAACGAGATGCCAAACAGAAAAAGTTGTGTCACAAGAGAAGAAAGTGTGGGCACTTGATTCCATAGAAACATTACAAACCGGGCACATAATCGAATCAATGTCTAGACCTCGAAAAGATAAGTTTAAACGATTTGGGAGCCTATCTAAAAACATCCGCCACATGAAAATGTTAACCTTTCTAGGGATAATCTTACACCACCGGGTACTTGGAGATAAGAAAGGGAGAGAGAGCTTGTCAATATGCTTCCTAACTGAATTCACCGAAAATTTGTCATCATGAGAAAGACTTCAAATGCAAGTATCAGAATCAACAAGTTCTTCAGCCACCAAGTTGGCGATATCAGAATTAACGACGTCGAATTCAGCTTTCGTTCTTCCCACATTAACCGGTCTACTACAATCCCAAAATTAAGAACCATTTGCAATGCGTTGTTGAATAAAGCAATCTTTGTTTTTTTTAGGTGATATGATCTGTTGTATCTAATATAGAGAGGATCGTCGCGTAACCATGTATCTTTCTAAAAGCGAATGAAAGAGCCATCACCAACCTTAAAATGAATGGAGTTTAGGGGAACAACACCACTCGAGTGAAGGTGAAAACTAGACCCGACAATGCTAGCCCAGACCCCATTAGTGTGACAGCCTCTAATATCAATACATGTTTCTTCACCATGAATCGCCTTGACCACATGAACCCATAAAGCTTTTGGATTTTGGAAAAGACGCCATCTCCACTTCAATAAAAGGGACATAGTGAATGCTTTAAGACTGCTAACACCGAGACCTCCTTTATCAAGGGAGGCTAGAATATTCGACAACTTAACCCAAGCATGCTTCTTGGAGTCCTCGGAGCTACCCCAAAAGAAAGAAGCACGTAAACTTTTGAGAGATTTAACAACCGTTTCGAGGACCTTGAAAATAGATAAATAATAATTATCAAGGCTACTGAGCACATATTTGATGAGAGTAAGGCGGCCACCAATGGAGAAAAGGTTGGCCTTCCAACCCGATAATCTAGCCTTAAAACGGTCAATGAGAAGCTGCCAATTCGCGATACGACTCATATTTGAACCAACAGGTAAGCCAAGATAAGTGAAAGGGAAAAAACCAGCTTCACATCCCATGTAGGAAGCCACGATCTCTACCTCATTGGATGAAACCCCAACTCCATATACATTATATTTATGGATATTAATCTTAAGCCCAGAAGCAATGTAAAAAATATTGAGGATCCGAATAATATTTTCCAAAGCATTTATATTCCACTCAGAAAGGATAATAACATCGTCTACGTAAAAGAGATGAGAAATGTGCATACCCGGGGAACCGACCTTAACGCCATGAAAAATATTAGCAACTAAACCATCGTTAAGAGCCATATGAAGACCCTCTGACTTATTTCTTCTTATATAGGTAAATATAAATAAATAATAATATAATAAATACTACTACTTATATATATTAACCAAACCAAATCAAGTGTCCCTTGAAAAGGTTCAAAGAAAGAAAATCAATAAAATCCGAGTAGTATATGATATTCCCGGGTCGTTTATCCCCAACGAGGCGTGAAATTGACGGTTACGTTATTGGTTTGACTTTTGGATGCTTGAATGAAAGAAGGATTTGATTTGGTTTTCTAAATCCTATGGGAAATTACAAAAATTTAAACTAAGGAATACTTAAAACTACGGGAAAATCATAAAAAGGCAATTAAATAACTTAAAAATCTACGGGAAAAACAAGCAAAGGCAATGGATGTCCTAAAATTCTACGGGAAGCATAAATAAGGTATAAAAGGAAATCTTAAGTCTAAGGGAACATAATTATAAAGGCACTTAAAGTTAAAACGCGAAAACGAGAACGTGGTTTAAAACCCGTTCTTTAAAAAATCAAATTTTGCAAAATTAACCCTACGAATGCAAATTTATTTTTTCTAGGTCCTACATGATAAAAGAAAATTTTAAAAAAAAGAATTATATTTTTTTGATTTTTATTTAATTTTTTATGATTTAAAAACTGTTTTAAAAAGAAAATTTAATTAAAAATAGTAAATGAAATGGGAAAAATCTGAAAAAATCATGGAAAAATAGTTTAAGCTATGCTGGTTTTAAGAAAAATAAAAAGAGCTTACCAGCTTATTAGAATAAGTTGGTAATAAGCTAAATAAGACTGGTAGCTTAATAGGCTAAAAAGACAATAAAAGATTAAATGATGCAAAACTACAACAAAGAAGTCCCAAGGGCGAACGTTGGTAGCAGAGGTCAGTGTTTGCGGGCTTGTATAAAAAGGAGAGGCCATGGGTTCGACCCCCATGCCTCTCCTTTTTGTTTAAACATTTTTTTTTAATTTTTTTTCTTTTAAAAACTTAAAGGACATATGTAAATGAACACTTTTAAAAAAAACAACTTTTCTTAAAACTAAGAATGAGCCAGAAATAAGCTTAATTAAAACTGACAAATTGCATTTTTAAGACATTAGGCAAACAAAGCCAAAATATTTGGACTATCCCTTTTTTTACTCAATAAGCCAAAATGAAAATTAAAAAGCTAAAAACATACAAACTAACAAACCCTATAAGCACTTAAGGCAAGAATTAAATAACATAATAAGCTAAAAAGGGCTTAATGATCAAAGGCAGTATGCAATAAAAATGGAAATAACAGTCCAATAACAACTATTAAGGCTGATTTAAAGGGGCTTAATGCAAACACTAAAAGCTAAAAAATGAAAATCTGATAAGCCAGAACTAGTGAGATTCTAAATAAGCAAAACTCAAGCAATTTGATAAACAGAATAAGCCATAAGAAGCATGGGAAATGAGCTATTCAGGACAATTTACACTAAAAAAACTCAACACTTAACCTCAAACTTAAATTTAACTAAATAAGCTTAAATAAGCAAACTAAAACCAAATAAGCTCAAAACCTATAACTACCTAGTCCTATTAAGCAAATGACAAGAATTTAATAAGAAAACAATCAAGCTGATACGCAATTTTAAGCATAATGTAAAACAGACAGAATACTACATTCCTTTTTTGAACCAAAGGACTAACTTGCAGCTTATACTAATCACTCCTAAAAGCTAACTAGATATTGACATAAGCTTAAACAGACGAAGCTTATACACCAATGAACTTATGCTTGCAGTTTCAAGTCCTAAATCCTACATTAACTTATCAAATTTTAAGATTAAAAAGATGGATTTTTCAAGATCTTAAAACTGACAATACTAAGGCAGTTTTTTTTTTACCAAAACCTCAAAGAAACATTGCATACTTAAACTGACTTCATTCTAATGCATTTTAACACTAAAAACAAGCATAAAGGTAACACTTAAGAACCATTTTTGAATATCTAATCACATAAGCTGATACAAGAGAAACAAAAGGCACAGACTCTAGACAACTTTAGAGAGAACCTTAAAACTAATATTTAAACTTCAAAGCTTTTAAAAACTGACTAGAATAGCTTGAAATAGATATTTAAGATTGGCTTAATTTCCCAAAATGGTTTTACACACCTTTTTGACCCATTTTGGGTCTTATCCCAAACACCCCTTTAAAAGGGTTTTAACATATTTTTAGTTACACAAACTGATTTCAGCAAGAACTTTTAATAATCAAGCAATAATTAAGCACAATTACAATGAGCATACATGTTTCAACAAGAATTAAGAACCAAAATAAGCTAGGACACAAGAGCAGTTTTTTAGAGAATTAAAAGAATAATTTTTTGCATAAAACTTAAATTTCATTAAAACATAAAAATGATTACAAAACTTATAGTTAATATGACATGAATTAAAAGACTAAAAACATTAAAAATTAAAAAACATTAAAATACACTACACTACTCCTCGTTCCTCCTTCGTCTACTGTCTTCCTTCTTTCTTTCCTTTTAATAACTCAATGTGTGCTTTTGTGCTTTCTGTGATGAGAGGCTTCAACAGCCAATCTCTGGCCCATCCATTAGCCTTGTCCCCATCAAATTAATTCATAGCCCCTGATTAATGTCCTTGTGCTCTTGTCAAATGGGGTGTTTTAGGATTTGCCATGGTGATGTGAGCCCATGTGGGGGTAGGGTTATTGGGGTTTAGAGTACAGAAAAGATTGGTTTGGCAGGATTATTGGGTGGTCACGTGAATGGGTGATTGATAGTGGGTTTGAGGGTTTGGTCGGGAAAGGTTTTTGTTATAATATGTTTGTTTTTTTGTGTAGGGAATAGGTTAGGGAATTGCAAGAACAATTTGTCCCTTTAGGTTAGTATAAAGTAATTGCAAGAAAAGTCCATTGGTGATAATGTTTAGAGGAGTGGCAAAACAGCCCCTGAAACTTGTATAACTTTATTTGCAAAATGGTCCTTTTGAGGTAACGGGGTTAAGGGTTATGGTTTAGGACGTAGTTAACTGGATCTGGGCATATCGTTTAGTTATTTGGGCCGGTTATATTAATAAGGGATATTGGGCTTAATACTTGAAATTTTGGGCTTTTTGATAGTATTTAAATACTATTGGGCTGACCCGGCTTCAGTTTTGACTTTGACTTCTTGGGTTTGACTTTTTTGTTGACTTTGATGTTGACTATGTTTGACTTTTTTTTGACTTGGCTCTGAATTTTGACTTCTCTTCAACTGCTCTTTCCGTTCTCGTGCTTGGTTTTGTCGGTTCTGTCCTTTTCTTAGATATCCAATACCTGCACAAAAAACAAGCATATATATGGCATTTTATGTGCGTTTTTGGTCGTTTAGGGTCGTTTTATTAAATAAATGGTATGTGTAATTAAGCACATACCAAAATCCCCCATACTAAACTATTGCGTGTCCCCACGCAATGATATAAGTAAACACTTAGGAAAACTAAGAATCTCAATCCCCCTCGACTAATTACCTTGAAAAGTAGCTAAGTGTTCATCAAGGGGAATTAGAGAATCAATAGTTTTGAAAAGCCCCGTTTTTACCATTCTTAAAGATATACACTTACTACCACTAATATTTTTGTATTTTTTTTTCATTTTTTGTATTTTTTTTCTTTTTAAGCAACTAACTAACATATTTGACTTTCGTTATTTTCATAACCGTTAGGGATCATAGAACAAGACGCATTTCAATCCTAAAATGCCCCAAAAAGGATAAATTCATCGTCCCCGACTTTTCACTCGTCCCAAACCAAGCTTAAAACGAAATCACCGTTAAATATAAGTTAAGATGCTAACACTACTCATATTTGCAACTTGTGAACTTTTCACTCCCGACAATTATTATATCTTAGGTGAATGTGCTATTTTGAATTTCAACCATGGATCAACGTTTTGCAAAATTCTATGCTTCATGTTCCACCCGAGAATAATGAGTTTGAAGGCGAGATCATCCCATGTAGCGACTTTCGTCTCGACCCAGAACGAACAACGAATCCCACCTTGCTGCAAATGACCAGGCTTTTGACACCGCACATAGACTAGTATCGGGACTCACGGACCTTCGGTTTCAAAAACTCTTAGGTTTCCCGTTTATACATAGCTTATTTAGAAAAAGCACAACTTAAAATGAAATAGTCTTAGTTCAAAAGCATATTTAAATTTAAGAAAAGAGATTTTCCTATAATTATTAATCACATTTACTACACTTAATATAAATTCACGCCTATAACTAAAGGAAATCTTTCTTCGACTTTAGAAGGCTGCAACATCGATTGTGAGCCGGCAAGATGCAGCAAACTTTTATTAGTCTCAGATAAATACTATGTGCATTATTTAGAAGACTGCAACATCGTTGTGAGCCCGGCCAGATGCAAGTAAACTTTTATCAGCCCCACAGTTTTATTATTATATTAACCACACATTTTTTTTTTCTTTTTTTACCGACGATATAGAGAAAATTTTGTTTTAAAAAAATTTAAGTATAAATTTGAACTAAAATTATTGATATCATACAATACTTAAAAAATTATGATTTAATTTAATTTTCAAAAATAACGACGTTATTATTAATCTGGTTAGAAGCTTATGGGAGAAAAAAACCTCAATACATTACATGAGCTTGTTAAGATTTCAAATAATCCTTGTTAGTATCCAACTAACTCAATACTTAACTCTAAACTCTATCATTTTTCGTTCTTGTTCGCTAAGATCCGTTAATGCTTAATCTAAAAGTTAAGGAACAAGCTAGAGCTCACACGCTTCGAAGATCGAGTCAGAATTTAATCTTATTCTACCCAAGTGACTTGTGCAATGGTATTATGAAGTAACGCTCCCGGAAACACATTCCGCTGCGACCCAATTTTGGGGGTGTTACAAGAGAACCATTCAGAATTTGGAGGACATGTTACGTGCCTGTGTACTCGACTTTGGAGACTTTGGAAAAGGTTGGGATAAACACTTACCATTGGTAGAATTTTCGTATAACAACAGTTACCATACCAGCATTAAGGCTGCTCCGTTTGAGGCGTTGTATGGGCGCAAGTGTCGATCACCTATCTGTTGGGCTGAAGTTGGGGACAGTCAGCTCACTGGCCCAGAGATCATCCATGTCTCCTTGGAAAGGAGTGATACGTTTTGGCAAACGGGGAAAGCTGAACCCTCGTTATATTGGACCTTTTAAGATCATTGCCAAAATAGGAACCGTTGCCTATCGTCTAGAACTTCCAGAGAAGTTGAGTAGAGTTCATAGTACGTTTCACGTCTCGAAATTGAAGAAATGCATGGCTGATGAACCACTTGCTATACCATTGGATGAGATCCAAGTTGACGACAAATTGAATTTCATTGAAGAACCCGTCAAGATTATGGACCGTGAGGTCAAGCGTCTGAAGCAGAGTCGTATTCCGATTGTCAAAGTGCGCTGGAACTCCAGGAGAGGTCCTGAGTTCACCTGGGAGCGTGAAGACCAAATGCAAAAGAAATACCCGCACCTTTTCACCAACTCTGCACCCACTGCAGAGGTTGCGTCCTAAGCTTTGAGGACAAAGCTTCTTTAACGGGGAAAGAATGTGACAACCCGAGAATTTCCGTTCATTAAAGTAGCCGTTTCCGTGTAGTAATTTGAATTTTTAGATGTTTCGTATAGCTTTAACGTTTAACCGGGAAGTTGTTTCGTTATTATCTGAGAATCGTCTCCGGGAGCGAACCGGGACACCAAACGTTGTAGTATTTTGGCAATATCCGCGTTTTTATGTTTTTAAGCAATATTTAAAGTTTCGTAATTTTTCGTGTTACCGTTACTCGTTTCGTTATTTACGTGCTTCGCATTTAGTTTATACTTATACATGTGCATGCAAAGCCTTGGAAATTAATTCATCAACTAGCACTATGATCCTAGAAAGTGGGAAAAATATTTTTGGTCCCCCTTTTGGCTTGTACATAACCGGTTACAACATACATGCATGCATATGATTCATTTTTGAATTTTTGCTACAAGTTAACAAACCTAACTAATTTCCTACATAAGGGCTTGCACCATGCACCTACTAAACTCTCATTTGAAGATCAAAATGGTCCCATTTTTGCCTTGTCCTCTCCTATCCCATGGCACACACATGTGTGTGTGTGTGTGTGTGATTTTTGCTAGTTATATACACATATACAAGCTCATTCTTAACCATTTCTCACCAAAGAAAAACACACTACTCTTTCTCTTTTTCTTTCTCTTTTGCCGAACCAAAACACCAACAAAAACCCATTCATTTTTAATCTTTGATCATCCACTTGAAGATATATTGTTTGTGTTGATTGTTAGTTCATCCGGGTAATTTGTAAAACAACGTTTGGGTTGTTTTTGATTTTTAATGCACCTTTCGTCGTGCTTCTTTATAAGTCATCTCTTATTTTTCATAAACAAGTTGTACTTTTGCATTCGTATGATCATTCCGAACAAGGTGTACAAAGCGGATCGTTGTGAAAATTATTATCGAGTTTTCTATAAAACTACAAGTCTCAAAGTTTAATATTTTTCTTTAAAAATGGAAGAAAATAAAAAGTAGTTGTACTTTTGCATTTAAAAGTTCATTATGATTATGTTGATATATATATTGCTATTATTACGGCTATATCGTTTATTTAAGATTTATCGTATATTAAATTAAATATTGTTGGCGAAAAGATTAAGTTAGATGTTGGATTTGTTATAAGCGTAAGTTGAATGGCGAAGAGGTTTAGGTTTAGAACGGACTTGTTGCGATATTTGAGGTGTTGTCGAAAATATATCGGATATACTTGCGAGTCAATAAAAGAGGTATTTTTGTAAAATAAGATATGTTTCACGAGTCGAGGGTTGATAAAAATGGAAGTGTCTATATTTTTAGAAAAGGTCATGCCAAACTCTTCGTAAAATTTATTAAAAAGCATCGAAAAATATACTTTTATTATCAAACTTATGATAAAATGTAGAAAAAACGTAAGTGTCGAGTTTAGGTCAACATTTTTTTAGTTATCGAGTCAACGTTGATGTGTCGGGACACTAAAAGACGAAATACACTAAAAGACGAAATACACTAAAAGACGAAATACACTAAAAGACGAAATACACTAAAAGACGAAATACATAAAAGGAACAACCAATACCTTAAAGACGAAATGTACTCTAAAAGGTGAAATACATAAAAGACATAATATACTAAAAGACAAATACACTAAAAGTTGAAATACACTAAAAGACGAAAATATTTTCTAAGCTGTTTTGAAGTGTCGATGACTTGTCAAAATTATAACTGTGTAAGATAGTTTTAAAAAGGATACGCCGTGTCTTACTCTGTGCTAGGATGATAGTTCTGTGTTAAGCAGTTATTCGTTGTACACCATTCTTAAACGGAAAACTATTGATGTAGGTTGTCGCGAGAACGTGTGATTCATTTTCACTTGATTGATTCCTTTTGATCCACTACCGTCGAAGGTGGGTTCTAGGCCCTACTTCTTTTTACTCGTTTTGAATAAATATTTTTTAACTTGGGGTGAGAACATTGCTTGTTTTTAAAAAGGACACAAGTACTTTTGTCGTGATTTTCCATGTGTACGTGTTGCGCCTAAAGTAGCGTTTAGACCATATGGCCGCCACTTATCATGGAACGTCAATCTCTTGACTGGAGGACCGGTCAAGGGAGCGCGAGTGTTATAAATAGATCTATTGGGATTAATTTTCCCTATCCGGGTAAGTAGCGCTCACTACCCACGGGGTGCCCGATAAACGGATATATACCATGTCAAACTTAAGAAGGTAGTCTTGGTCAGTTACCCCGGGGGCTTGTTTTCAAACCTAGCAAAATATATATGCTATAAACGTAATTAGCTTCGGTGTGATGAGCGTAGCGCAACGTAAATACCTTTTTATTGTGAAGTGGTATCTGTTATAACTTCGCATAGGTTGAAATCTTGTGGTCCACTGTAACCATCGTTTGAACTAAAACCTATGTTTTTCACTCAACTTTATGTTTCGTTTTAAGCATGTTTTTCTCAGGTGTTTAGCATGGGATGCTGTTGATTGATTATGTTGAAGTCTATTTTGCCTATACCGGTTTACATACATTTATCTTGTCTTTAAAAGATACAGTTGATTGAACTTATTTAAGCTTCCGCATTTTAACTTTGGAATCTTTTCAATTTAATCGATGTAAATAAACTTATTATTTAGTATTTTCACACTTTGCAACGGTGTTTATTTTTAAAAACGTACCCCCTTAGAGGTGTTCTTTATGCTTTTGATACTTGAGATGTGCAATAAGTCACGCCTCGGGACCGTGTTCCGTTCCAGGCCCCGTCTGGGGGTGTACAGTTGGGTATCAAGAGCCAAGGTTATAGAGTAACCAGTTAGTATAAAATCTAAGTCTGGACTTATAACCAGTATGTGATCCTACGTGATTATGGTTGTGCTTCTCCAATATCCCTTCTCTATGTAAGTGATCTTACATAGTGCGTATACATAACTAAGTACTACATAAATAATATACGTATTAAACACTAAGTATACCTAATATTTCTAAGTATTTCTTGTTTCATCCTATCATGACGTGCTCGATGACTCATTCATTCATACATTCATTTTACATTCATCCGGTTACCCATTCACCCATTCATATTTTTGCATCATGCATGGTTGATACAAAGATGATTTATATGAACTTTGCTTGTGCAAGTTATGGCTATTTCAGTTATCTCGATTTCTTCGGATTCATCTGAGGATAGTGTGGGGACACCTGCTGAACGAGTGATCTTGTTCGGTACTATCCCTACTACTATTCCTGACACCACACCAGTGATTACTCCACCTGCTACTCAGACTGACACACCAGTGATACCCACAGAGACACCTATCATAGCTCTACTTACCCCATCCCCAGATTATACACCAGCTTCTCCTGATTACTCACCTGCATCTGATTCAAAGTCTGATACATCTGAGGATCCATCATCAGACCATATACCACCATTACCAGATACTTCACCATTCTTATCATCGGATGATGACCCCACAGACAGTGATACACCAGATACACCATCAACACCTACCCATGATACACCTTTCACTGAGATTACCGCTTCTCTAGTGTTACTATCATACCTAGTCGTCGAGTAAGGCTTTCTAGATCTGGACAAGCCTATTCCCCTATGGTCGACCGTACGCTACCTCTTAATGGGCCGGTACACATGATAACTGCAGGGGAGAGGGTTGGACGTAATCCCACTCATCGTCTTGCTGTGAGACATCTTGCCGATCATTCTTCTTCAGATTCGTCAGCAGAGGCATCATCAGATTTTCATTCGGATGCTCCATCTGATTCTTCTTCGAGACACTCATTGTCAGATCATTCTTCACCTGATTTACCGAGTACTTATACGGGGCCATCTCGCAAGAGACGTAGGTCCCCTATGACATATGTACCTGCGTTATCACTTGTATCGGGAGCTTTATCTCCTATCCGTGCTGATTTAACACCATCGTCTAAGAGAGTTAGGGATTTCTGGGTTAGATTCGGCAGTGTGTGGTTGATCATAGGGAGATAGTTATGAGGGATGAAGCTATTGTTGAGTCTAGTGATGAGCCTCCTTTAGAGCAGGATAGTGCTCCAGCAGACTTCAGGCAGAGATTGAC
This sequence comes from Tanacetum coccineum, assembly GCA_026074375.1. Classification (NCBI taxonomy): domain Eukaryota; kingdom Viridiplantae; phylum Streptophyta; class Magnoliopsida; order Asterales; family Asteraceae; genus Tanacetum; species Tanacetum coccineum. Next base: position 10,400 of record BQNB010097645.1, on the reverse strand, counting down.
GAGGGTTTTTGCTTACGAGATGATCTTAGGGATAAAGGATTGAGGCTAGAGGTGTAGTTGAGCTGATGATGCGAGATGAGTAGAGACGGGTGTGAGAGGCCCGGTTGAGGTCAGAGTTGAGAGGGTTACGCATCCTGTGATGCCAGAGGATATTCCTGAGCCTGCTCAGGAGGGAGCAGTAGAGGTTACGTATGAGACATTGGGAGATTTGGTTCAGAGGTTCCATGATCACACTCAGGCTATCCCAGTCCATCGTATACAGACTATTGAGGGAGTTCAGAGAGAGCAGGGACATAGGATGGTTGGGGTTGAGTCGGCAGTTATTGCTTTGACTAAGAGGATTGCTGAGTTGGAGAGGGATAACGTGAGGCTTAGAGGCACCATGAGTGTTGAGAGTCAGAGAGTTGACCGACTCCAGCGCGGCATGTCACGTATGCAAAGAGAGTTGAGGCAGATGCGACGACTTCGATTTTATGATCGAGTGAGAGTTGGCAGACTTGAGGCGTGTGCTAGGAAGCACATGGGCTACCGTTCTTAGAGATGTTCGTTAGTATTGCAGCATTGAGTAGTAGCATTCCCCCCTCCGCCTCGCTCTCTCCCACATTTAGCAATGTGACCGTAGTATTAGAACTCGTATTTCTTGTATTTTGAAACGTTGTGACGTAATCACTTATGTTCGATGATATGAAATTGATATTTATCTATGATATGATGTCATGATTTGATTTACTTATGCTCTTGTGTCATGCATTATGGGATTTCCGTGAATATGTATTTTGATCGTGTATTTTCTATGTGATTAACCGTAAATTTTATTTAATACCGTTAGTAATCTCGCATTACCTAGAAATCTTACCAAGCGTTATATTGTTGTGTTGTAGGAAGATGCCTAACACACGATCTGGAGCGTCTATGACTCGTGCGGAGTTTGAAGAGTTGGTTAACCGCCGAGTAGCTGAAGAAATGGAGGCTCGTGAAGCCGCCAGGACCCTTGAAACTGAATGAGCCTGGGATTTTAATGAACAGAAGGCGAGAACAGAGGAAATGGAAATGGAGGAATTGAGAGGAAAATGGAGGAAATGGACAATGGAGAGGACAAATATGGAGAAAAAAAAATGGAAAATGAAATGGGACTCATGGCATGAAAATATGGGAGGTTTTGCCAGTGGCTAGAGGTGCCATTTCCACGACTTTTGACGTGCAAGACATAACGCCCCCCATTCTCAGGAACTTGACACCAGGAACTTTGTTGTGTGTTGTGCAAGCCGTGTTTGCGACGATGGAGAAGTGTTCACTATCTGTAATTGTCCTCCGATCGTATCAAGTGAAATATGCGACTGACATTGAGGACAATGCTTTGCCACTGGTGGAACTTCTCTAAGCTAGCCCCTTGGTGTGAGCTTTGCATATGCCATGACTTGGTTAAACCTGATGAAGTGATGACGAAGTGTATGTCCAAGAATGAAATCAGAAGATGGAGACTGAATTGTGAATTTTGACCCCCCCCCCTCGTGACAAGGGAAACAAACTTGATGTTACATCAACGGTTTGGCGTTGATTTTGTGTCGTAAAAATAGATGGTCCCTATGAAGAAGTCTTAGTGTAGATGTTTATTGGAAGGTTTACGGACAACCTTCAAGGGAATGTGATTGCTGCGAATCCAGCTCGACTCCAGGCTGCTATAGCATTGCTAACCATTGATGGACAAGAAGGTCAGGGTTATGCTGCAAGGTGTGTGCGAATAAGAGGAGGATGGAAAGTGACTACGGATAACCGTGGACAGCAACCGGCCACCGCCTCCGTTTAAGAGGAAAATACAAAAATAAGTAAAAAATATTACTAAAGGTAAAAGAATTAGTGGGCCGAATGTGACCCCAGAGGCTTTGCCGGCTGGGAACAATGAGAGAACCGGGTTATGATGGATTTCTACCCAAACTGCAACGTGATAGGTTAACATGAAGGGTTATGTACTGTGAGGTGTGGACCTGTAAGAAGGTTAGACATCAGATAGGGATGCGGGTGTATTGCTCAAACACTCAGAGGGATCCAGTTGGGATCAACCGGGTTTATTTGTATGAGTGTGAAAGACAGGAATTTCAGGAAGGATTGTTCCTAAGGCTGGAGAATAGACCGGGAAAACCAGGACAAGAAAAACAGATGGAAAACAAGATGGAGCCAGATTGGAGTAAAGAATTACGGCGAAGAGTTCAGCATTGGGTGGAGAGGAACAAACCTAATTTACCGTTGTCCGGGTAGTTTCTTTCCTAATTGTTATGCTTTCTATGTGTTCGATCGGGTGCGATTAGAATTTTGTGTCAACTACCTTTAGTGCTTTTGCTTGATGTTACACCCAACATTTGCACTACGTTTATGCGTAGAACTTGCGATGGAAGAGATTTCATGAACAAAATTGTTCATAGAGGGTTGCACGTTGGGTTATTAGGTATCCGTTCGAATAGACTCTAATGCATAGAGTTGTTAGTTTTGCGTATCCTTGGTATGGCTTGTTTGGCAAAATCCCCGCGATTGATCGTTTGTGCCAGAGCGTTGTTTGCATTCCTTTGGAGCTGGGTGTTGCGCATCTGCGGTGATATTTACGCTAGGCAAGTCAGTGTCTAGTATGTCCTATCGTGCCCGCGACCCCAAAGTATCTGAGACACGGCTGTGCACGATACACCAGCTACCTAATGACCGCGGGATCGGGTCCGTGCAGAGCCTCTGCTTCAATGAGAGAAGTAGCTGACTGCCAATCGTCGATCTAGACCGCGACGCAGAGCGAGCAGAGATATATAGATTTGTGTGTGTTAATCAAACTCTAGTGTTAGTCCCTGGATGTGCACCAGTCGTCAGAGCACGTCTTGATTTAGCACCAGCCGAAATGCAGAGGTTTGGTGTGGCCTCCTCTACGTTACCGCGGAAAATTTGGTTGGACAGAGCTTTCTCCGCGAGAGTTCCTCTCGCTTCTTAGGGAGCCCCTGCGGTTTATGTTGTGCCCAGCAGATCAGTGAGACTTGGTTGTTTTGGATGTGGTCTTGCTCCATCTTCTGTGCGGAGCACAAGTTCAGTGAAGCCCGCCTACCTACTTACGAGAATCGAATTTGTTTTGATCAATGTGCAAGGCTCAAGAGTTTATTCTAAGCTCGACCTGAGATTGGTTATCAAATCACTCAAGAGTTCGCCCGAGGAGACTTTCAAAGACAGCATTTAGACTCGCTCTGGTCACTACGAGTTTTCCAAGTAATTGCCGTTGGTTTGACTTAACGCACTAGCAGTTTTCATGACTGATGACGATAGGGTGTGCCAAACCTATCTGGATAGTCCAATCCCGAATTATCAGATACTGGTTTGGCAACCACTATTCATCAAGTCCATTGATAACTGTAGTGCGTTAGTCAAACCAAACGGATACTGGAAACTGTAGTGGACTAGCGAGAGTCCTAACTGTGTCTATTGAATGTCTTGCTCGCGAACTCTGAGTTGATTTGATAAACCAGATCTCAGGTCGATCTTAGAATAGACTCTTGATCCTTGCAATTGATCAAACAAATTATCGATTCTCGGAAGTAGGTATCGGTTCTTCACAGTAAGCTTGTTCAGTTCACGATAGTCGATACACATCCGAAAAAAACCATCTTTCTTCTTGACAAACAAAACCGGTGTCCAAGAAGAGGAAGGAACTCGGCCTTATACATCCTCTGTCAAAAAAGTTCTTGTAATTGAGTAGACAACTCTTGCATTTCGGCTGGTGCTAATCAATACGGTGTCGTGTACAGGTGCAGCACAGGGCACTAAGTCGATTTGAAATTCAACTTGTCGAGTAGGTGGTAACCAGGCAATTATTCTGGAAAGACTGCTTTTTTGTTATGGAAACAAATTCCCGTTACGCTTGGCACATCCTCAAGTCGCTTCTCTTCCGAATTAACCCTCAGCTTCTTAGGGAGCACTTATGCAGATAACTTGATCTCCTTTCTCATTATACTTTTGGGTCTTGCGTGCACGATATGTATTCAAAAACGTACTTTCGCTATCGTTATTATCACTCGGATTATCAACCCCTCATCTCATATAGGAATTACGAACAGCTTCTCTCACATACGTTCATCGCGTCGGTATTTTGCCAACCAATCCATACTCAATGATGACGTCAAAACTACAAGTCTATGGGCATTAGATTATGCGAAACGGATGACCTAATAACCCTTAAGTGCCACTCTAAGAACAATGTTTGTTTTTGAATTCTTCCTTCGGCACGTTCTCAGGCATAACTAGTGTCTAAAGTCGGTTGGTGTAACATCAAGCAAAGCACTAAAGGTAGTTGACACAAAAAATTTCTATCGGCACCCGAATTCGAACAACATAGAAGCAAAAGTTATTGAGAAGAAACGTTACCCCGTGACAAGTTAGACTTAGGGTTTGTTCCTCCTCCACCAATGGCGTAAGCTCTCGCCGTAGTTTCGTTACCTCCAGTCTGGTTTCCAGTCTTGTTTCCATTCTTGTTTCTTGTCTGGTTTACGGTTTGCTTTTCATCTTAGGACAAATCCTTCCTGAAATGTCCAGGTCTTCCACACTCATACAAATAATACCCTGTTGTCCTCCAACTGGATCCTCTGGTGTTTGGAGCATAGCAGCCCTACAAGCCTAGTCTGATGTCTAACCTTCTTACCGTTTCCGTGCATCATAGAACCTTAACCGTCATGGTGTAACTACACTTGTCTGCAGTAGGGTAGAAATCCTTCATTACCGTTTCTTTCATGTTCCTCAGTCGATGTAAGCTCTGGTCCCATTTGCCCACTCGTATTTTGCTCTTAAACGGCGGTTTTGCTGTCCACGGTTATTTAGGTTACTTTCATCCTCCTTTCTTCTCAGTCTCCACCTGCAGCATAACCTGGATTCTTGTCCATCAATGGTTTACAATGCGTATAGCATCCTGGATTAGTTAGTGGATTCGCAGCAATCAATTCTTGAATGTAGTCCGGGGTTAATCCTCAATAAACCTCTCCTCCTATGTCTTCTTTCATTAGGGACCATTCTAGTCCGCAACCAAATCAACTCCTGAAAACCTTTGAGTGTAAGCAGTCAAGTTTGATTCTTTCCCGGTCAAATTCCACAATTCAGTCTTCATCTTCTGGATTCATTCTTGGACAGTACACTTCTGTCATCAACTTCATCAGTTAACCACGTCTGGCAGATGCAGCCTCACAACACCAATGGTTTTAAGCGATTTCACCAGGTCAAACATGTTGTTCTGAGTGTGCATGTTAGCTATTTCACTGATACTTCGGTGGAAAATTACTGCATATTGAACACAGTCTCCATCATTCTCAAACCAGCGGGGTCAATCGACAACGCCTTCAATTCTGAGAAATTTGTGGCTTGCACTTAAGAAGTTTGGAAAGTGCACTCTCTTAGCACTGGCATGAACCTCCATAGTTCATGCCATGATTCTCATTCTATTTTCATTTTGGGTTTTCTCATTCACGCCATTATCCATTTCCATTTCCTCCATTTCCTCCATTTCCATTTCCTCCGTTCTCGCCTTCTTGTTCATCCCCATTCTCATTCAGGGGTTCAAGGGTCCTGGCGGCTTCACGGGCCTCCATTTCTTTAGCTACTCGGCGGTTAACCAACTCTTCAAATCGCCGAGTCTAGAGCTCAGATCGTGTGTTAGGCTATCTTGCCTTACAACAAAACATATATAACGCTTGGTAAGCTTTTAGTACTGCGAGATTACTAACGGTATAAATAAAATTTACGGTTAAATACACTAGGGGAAAATACACGATCAAAAATACATATTCACGGAAAATCCCATATGCATACACAGAGCATAAGTAAATCAAATCATGACATCGTATCATAGATAAATATCAATTTCATATCATCGAACATAAGTGATTACGTCACAACGTTTCAAAATACAAGAAATACGAGTTCTAATACTACGGTCATCACTAAATGCTACTACTCAATGCTGCAATACTAACGAACATCTCTAAGAACGGTTTAGTCCCTTGTGCTTCTAGCACACGCTCACAGTATGCCAACTCTCACTCGATCATAAAATCGAAGTCATCGCATCTGCCTCAACTCTCTTTGCATACGTGATATGCCGCGCTAGAGTCGGTCAACTCTCTGACTCTCAACACTTATGGTGCCTCTAAGCCTCACGTTATACCTCTCCAACTCAGTAATCCTCTTAGTCAAAGCAATAACTACCGACTCAACCCCAACCATCCTATGTCCCTGCTCTCTCTGAACTCCCTCAATAGTCTGTATACGATGGACTGGGATAGCCTGAGTGTGATCATGGAACCTCTGAACCAAATCTCCTAATGTCTCATACGTAGCCTCTACTGCTCCCTCCTGAGCAGGCTCAGGAATATCCTCTGGCATCACGGGATGCGTAACCCTCTCAACTCTGACCTCAACCGGGCCTCTCACACCTGTCTCTGTCTCATCTCGATCAATAGCCTCAACTACAACTCTAGCATCAATCCCTCTATCCCTAAGAGCATCTGCGTAAGCAAAACACTCGTCAATCTCTGCCTGAATCTCTGGATCACTATCCTGCTCTAAATGAGGCTCATCACTAACCCTGACAATAGCATCATCCCTCAAACTAGTCTCTCTAGGATCAACCTCTACATCTGCCGAATAACCAGAATCCCTAACTCTCTTAGGCGATGGTATCAAATCAGCACGGACAGGAGATAAAGCTCCGGATACCGGTGATAATGCAGGTACAGATGTCATAGGGGACCTACGTCTCTTGCGAGATGGCCCCGCAGAAGTACTCGGTAAATCAGGTGAAGAATGATCTGACAATGAGTGTCTCGAAGAAGAATCAGATGAAGCATCCGAATGAAAATCTGATGATGCCTCTGATGACGAATCTGAAGAAGAATGATCGGCAGAATGTCTCACAGCAAGACGATGAGTGGGTAACGGTCCAACCCTCTTCCTCGCAGTCATCATGTGTACCGGCCCATTAAGATGGTAGCGGTACGGTCGACCATGAGGAATAGGCTGTCCAGGTGATAGAATCATAACCCGACGACGAGGTATGATAGGTGATCTCTGGGTAGAAGCGGTAATCTCAGTGAAAGGCGTACCATGGGTAGGTGATGGTGGTGTATCTGGTGTATCACTGTCTGTGGTGTCATCATCCGATGATAAAAATGGTGAGATAGCTGGTAATGGTGGTATATGGTCTGATGATGGATCCTCAGATGGATCAGACTCTGAATCAGATGCAGGTGAGTAATCAGGAGAAGCTGGTGTATAGTCTGGGGATGGTGGTATAGTAGGTGCTATGATAGGTGTCTCTGTGGGTATCACTGGTGTGTCAGTCTGAGTAGCGGGTGGAGTAATCACTGGTGTGGTGTCAGGAATAGTAGTAGGGATAGTACCGAACAAGATCACTCGTCCAGCAGGTGTCCCCACGCTATCCTCTGATGAATCCGAAGAAATCGAGATAACTGAAATAGCCATAACCTGCACAAGCAAAGTTCATATAAATCATCTTTATATCAACCATGCATGATGCAAAAATATGAATGGGTGAATGGGTAACTGGATGAATGCAAAATGAATGAATGAATGAGTCATCGAGCACGTCATGATAGGATGAAATAAGAAATACTTAGAAATATTAGATATACTTAGTATTTAATACGTATATATTATTTACGTAGTACTTAGTTATGTATACGTACTATGTAAGGTCACGTAAGGCACATAATCACGTAGGATCACATACTGGTTATAGTCCAGACCTAGTTTATACTACCTGGTTCTCTATAACCTTGGCTCTTGATACCAATCTGTCACACCCCCAGACGGGGCCTGGACGGAATACGTGTCCGGAGGCGTGACTTTATTGAGCATCTCAAGTACAAAGCATAAAGAACGACCTCTAAGGGTACGTTTTGAAAAATAAACACCGTTGCAAAGTTTTAAAATAATAATAATAAGTTTTACATCGATTAAATTTAAAAGATTCAAAGTTAAAATGCGGAAGCTTAAATAAGTTCAACAACGGTATTTAAAGACATAGATAAATCTCTGGTAAACCGGTACAGGCAAATAGACTTCACATAAGTCAAGCAACAGCATCCATGCTAAGCACCTGAGAAAAACATGCTTAAAACGTCAACATAAAGTTGAGTGAATTCATAGGTTTAGTTCAAACGTTGTTATAGTGGACCACAAGATATCAAAACGTATGCGACAGTTATAACAGATACAACTTCACATAAAAAGTATTTACGTTGCACTAAGCTCATGACACTGAAGCTAATTACGCAAGATAGCATGTACATTGCTATAAGTATTTGTTTGCCCTTCCAGGTGTCCGACCAAAGACAACCTAACCAGTACGACATGACATATATCCGTTTATCGGGTGCCCCATGGGTAGTGAGCGCTACTCACCCGGATAGGGATAATTAGTCCTAATAGATCTATTTATTCATTCGCGCTCCCTCGACCGGTCCTCCAGTCAAGAGATTGACAGTTCATGATAGTTCGGGCAGTAGTGGTCTAAAAGCTACTTAGGCAACACATAAACAGGGAAAATCTCACGTAAAGTACTTGTGTCCAGTTTTAAAAACAAGCAATGTTTCTCACCCTAAGTTATAAAACATTTAGTCAAAACGAGTAAAAGAGTGGGGCTATGAACTCACCTTAATTGATGAATTGGTGTAGTAGTTGGTCTAGTAATAATGTTACTTGATAACGAACAACGGCTCACGGACAAGACCTAAGCATTTTAGGTGTTGACTTAGAATAGGTATGATAGAGAATTGTGAGAACGTGCATAAGGATTCACTAGTGTACGTTATATTAGATATTTCCAAAAATAGCGTTTGTGATCGTATCGAAATAGTAGTATTTATAATATACGACGTGTATTAATATTACGTATTATTGTTATACAATAATTGTTAAGTATAGTATATATATACTTGTTTTACTTATAAATATATTTATATGTATTTAGTTTGGCATATTACCCGATTTCCATACCTCTAGTTTATATGTACGTTTGAAATATTTTCTAAGTATAAAGATTTTACAGAAATTTCGGCATGACCCGTTCGTGTTTACACGTTTTCCAAAGTCGTAGACTTTATTAAAAATCATTTCCAAACCACTTTCAAATTATATTCCGCAATCACAATCTTTATATTCTCAAAATCCTTTTTATAAACTAGTCAAAGACACTCCGGGCTCTTATTGGGCTTTTAGGCCTAATAAGCCTTATCTAACGAACCATAACGTCTAACATTCAAAATAAGTTAAACGTATGACGTCTAAGTCATACACTATTAAATAAGCTATTCATAAACTTATTCAATAAGCTACACCGTAGCTTTTACGCTTTGGTGTTTTGTATATATGTTGGGCCTTGGCCCGATAAGTCCGAAAATGTGGTTTTACTTATCCATTTAGTCCGATAAGCAAAACATTGAACAATAAACACGTGACCTAAAAATAAGCTATCAATAAGCTCACAATAAGCCAAGTATAATAGGCCGATCCACATAAGCTTAAAAATAAGCTCATGGTGTTGGGCCTTGAATATGGGACCCGGCTATAAGCCCAATAAAATATATTCGGGCTTATTTATTAAGCCGAATGAGTTTATCGTTTGTCCTTTCAAAATGAGCTAGAAAATAAATGAACAAATATAAGCCGAAAATAAAATAAGCTAAACAAACACCTCTTCCTCTTTTCCCATTTGGGCCGAACCAAAGCATAAGCCCAAAAAGTCCAAAATAATCAAATAAGCTCTCCAAAAGCTTATCAACCATAAGCCGAATAAAATAAGCTATAGCATATCATTTTTATTACACGAAAATAACCACGATCACAAAACTATACTTTCCTTGTTTTTCTTTTATATATACACGAAATATACATACAACCTTTCAAGGTTTACGTAGTTTCAAAAACTTGTTATTTACAAAACGAGTTGTACAACTAGTGTTTATGCATTATGAGAAACATAAAAGTACAAGTTTTATCAAGATTTAGTGACTTACAAAAGATGGTGATTGGAAGGATGATCAAAGACTAAGAACAACCCAAACGTTGTTTTATAAAATAACCCGAATGATCTTAAATGATCAAACCTTCATCTTGTCTTCAAATGTAATTGATTGAAAGTGAAAAATGTATGGTTTTTGTGGGTTTTGTGTTTGTGCCGTGTTTATGAGAGAGAGCACAAGAGAATGTATTTTTGGTGTGTGAAGAATGAGAATGAAAATGAGATGAGAAGTGAGGGTTTATATCAACAAAAATCACACACACACACACCTTGTGTGTGCCGAATAGGTTAGGGGACAAGGGTAGGGGACCATAATGATCTCCCAATGGTGGTGCAAGGAAGGACTATG
>BQNB010097644.1:0-25340 GCA_026074375.1 Tanacetum coccineum | reverse complement strand
AGTTCTGAGTCGAAAGATGTTCTATCGGAATCACTAGTTTTAAAAATGCCAAATGAAAGTCGATTGTTAAAAATGATGGATAAATTGGGTGATGTACTTACCGGTTTCTACACCAAGATTAATAAAACCCTTTTGAAAGATGCAGAACGTAGATGGCTGTCTGATAGTCAAAATGAATTAAGGGAGTTTTTGTAACAACCTGAGTTTTAGGTCAACGTTTATCCCGAGCTAAGATAATTATTTTTGCTACGTAAATCATTATAGTCGTTTATACTATATAAGGTTTTATGAGAATTTCCATTTATAGGGTAATTTCATGTCGTGATTGAGTTTTTATTTGTTTTTAGCGTCTAAGAAAGTCAAAAAAATTTATTTTGTTGCTCAGAGAGCGTAAATATGTTATTTTTACATTTTATGACGTTTCCCCGAGTTTTTGTAAAAACCGTGTTTAAAGGTTGTGTTTTATAAGGTTTAACGTTTTATTAAACATTTTAAAGTAAAATTAGTGGGACGAATTTAAATTATTTATTAACGTGATGTAACCCGAGTCTTTGGCCGATTTAAAAAAAGAAATAATGCTTTGTACTAGTTTTAAAAGGAGTTATAAGAAGGAGGGACCTAAATTGCCAAAATGCCAAAGTTTCTTTCTATAAATACAACCATAACACACACTTATAATTTTTACGAAGTTTTTCACTCTCTCCCTCTCCTCCCTCTTGTTCGACTGGACACCACCACAAACACCCCATTTTCTGGCTTATTTTCCGACATGCAATACAATCAAATTATATAATCATAATCCTTGTTTCAAGAGCTACAAAACCCACTATAAAAACCTCACATGCAATAAGATTTGAAGAAGTTGAATTTTTGGTTGGTTCTTGCTAGTTTTGGGTATAAGAGGGTGTTTAGATTAGTTAGATTGTTGTTATTTTAGTGTTGGTTGATTGAAAAAGGGTTTGGTTTGGTTTGTTGGGTTGCGTCCGATTTCAAGAACCAAGGAGAAGCCATAGTTTGATTTTCTTGATAGCATTGTAAGCTTTTAGTTGTGTTTCTTGTTTGATTAAAGTGATTTAATTGTGGATATTGCGTGTATTATGATTATTGCTAGATGATTCAAGTGCGAAAAAATATTGAAAGCGTGTTTTGTTATTGACTAAGGTTTGATGGTTTTGGTATAATTATATAGACTAGTTAAGCGTATTTTGATAGTCAGATTATGTCGAAAATGTCATTTTTATGGGTTTTGGGTTGACCATGTTTGACCAGAAAGTTTGAATTGACCGTAGCGAGTCGAGAAATTTTTGAAAGTTATTTTTGATAATGTTAAGTGATAGTGTTCGCCTTAAGCTCCGTTTCGCTAGGTGGATCGTCACGTAACTCTTAATAACGAACGTTTTACGACCAAGTCAAGTTTGGGTATTTTTTAGGTAAAAAGTCAACTACGAAGTTTGACTTTTGAAAGTCAAACTTGCGTAAACTTTTGAATAAAGACTATAACGAGCAAAGGGTTCGTAATGTTAGTTAATTGATAACGAAATATGAAATTCGGATTATATTATCCTTACTTTCGGTAACTTTTTAAAAATGGAAACTTTATGGAAAATGTTGTAATATGGTTAAGTGCGTCAAAGTGAAATGTTTTGCGTCGCACTTGGAGATTGTAGTATATGATTGTATATACGTAATAATAGTAATATATAAAAGCAAGTATGTAATATATGATTTAATATACTTTTAGTCACGCACCGCTATATATGTATTACATAGGTCGCGGTTAGGGCGTGAGGCTATTTGCACTTGTTGATTTGATTGATTTGGATCTTTTGCTCAAGGTGAGTTCATAGCCTCGCATTTAAATTTTTTAATTGTTTTAAACCGCGAGGGGGATGCATGTTTGTTTTATAAAATCGAACACATATGATTTTATGGTATGCTATTGTTTCCGCATAAGTAGCTATTGTCAAAGTCCCTTATTTCATGAACCGTTAATTGCCTTTTAAGATTAACGCTAATGCATTAAATAGATCTATTGGGTTTGACAACCCAGTCCGGGGTCTGAATCCTTGTGACCACCCTGTCAAACGGACATTTTGTATTTAGAAAGTAGTATGTATATGACAATAATACCTTGTTTTGGGGCACACTAACATATGAAATGCCATATGTATTGTTAACGTTCTGTGTCATGAGCTTATTGCGTGAAAAAAAGAAGTTGCTATACATTGCATTCGTTGCTTTGTTTTCCCGAGAACTAATTATTTGTTCAAAGATATTGCTTATTAATTATTTTAAACTCTATGAATTTCACTCAACATTGTCGTTGACATTTTAAACATGTTATATCCCAGGTAACCAAGGTAGAAGGCAACGATGGCGTGGAGGTGTCGTGCGTGTGATGGATTTGATGAAAGACTACTTGTGTGTTCCTTGTCTTTCAAAAACAATGATTTATGTTGTTCTAAAACAATGTCTTTATTTTGAAACAATAGTTTTTCAAATGTTGTAATGGTTACGGTTGCGATTCTGTGGGGACCTAAATGCGTTTTAACTCTGATTAATAATGGAACACATGTTTGTTAAACGTCTCTTTTGGTTTGTTTTCTATTGTCTTGGTGAACGGTGCTATTTAGTAACATCCAAATTGCTAATTCCGCTGCGCAATCCAATGTACGTTGGATGAGGGTGTTACAGAGTGGTATGAAGAGCCTAAGGTTATAGAGAACTAGGTCGAGTCTTTTTGAAAACCTAAACTATAACGCTTCTACACGCACGCCAAGACTCCTCGTTGCCATTGGTTACCTATAGAAAGAAAATTAAAATTTATTAATTGTTAGGTATAGGTCTATTTACATATGTGTTGTATGTATAAATAGTTAGGTATGGATGTATTTATGCATGTGTTGGATGCATAAATTGTTATGTATTGGTACATTTATGCATGTGTTATATGCATAGAATGGTATGTGATTATATGATAACTATTATTATATATGTTTGAAATATAACTGAGGTATATACTGAACGAGAATGTCACGAATTGTGAATTTTTAATTGTTAGCCTTTTAGGCGAACTGTTATTTGGGTAATTACGTATGTGTTGTATGTATAAATAGTTAGGTATGGATGTATTTATGCATGTGTTGGATGCATAAATTGTTATGTATTGGTACATTTATGCATGTGTTATATGCATAGAATGGTATGTGATTATATGATAACTATTATTATATATGTTTGAAATATAACTGAGGTATATACTGAACGAGAATGTCACGAATTGTGAATTTTTAATTGTTACGCTTTTAGGCGAACTGTTATTTGGGTAATTATGTTCCAATAAGAATAAAAAACGAAACACTATTGAACAATAAGAATAAGGAATGATACGCTATTGACTAAGTATTATATGATATTTTCTAGATTATCATGGTGAACGTAATTCCCTACGATCATGTGGATGATGTACCCGTTGTTGAGCCGAATCAACACGATGATGTTCCTGTTGTTCCCAAGCCTGTCTTAGTGGATGAAGACGAGGACCCAAAAGAAGACGAGTTTGAAGAAGAAGAAGATCCTCAAGAAGAAGAAGATGATATGGAAGTCGACATTGAGGAAGATGAGAATGATCATGAGTTAACATATCCTTATGAAAAGGTGGATCCTCTTAGCCCTCCGCCGCCTGCTTTTGAGTTAGAATCTGAGGATGTGATCAAGGTCAAGAACCCGATTGAGCATGAGGATGAGACTGTTCCTGCTAGCGTCTATGAGGTAGGTGAATTGTTTATTGCTCCTTTTCTTCATGAAGATAGTGATGGTCTATTGCCTGGTCTTATGAGGAGGGACATTAACTCTCTTTTTGGTTGGAGGCTTCTCTTTTAAGACGACTGTGTGGTCGTGAGACGGCGTATGCATTGGTCGAGAAGAAAGGAAAAGCAAAGGATGAGTATTATGGTAAGTTGATTTTGGATTTAGGTAATGAAGTGTGTTCTAGTATGGAGCAAGGAACGGCTGCAATGGAAAAGCTGGTTGAAAAGCTCGGTAATGCTGAAGAAAAAGTGAGTGTAAGAAGTTGAAGAAGGAACTTGAAGAAGCTAGGTTTAGCAACACATTCCTTCATATGCAGAACGAACGAGTCGAGAGAGATCTCTATTGGACTAGAGTTCGAGCTCATGAGTTCTATCAAGAGATGATTCGTAGAGGATTTATGTTCGAAGAAAGACCGAATGAAGCTATTGATGTTCCGATTGAAGATGAGATGAGTCCTTCGTCTGAGCCACGAGGATCTCCTCATGATGCTTAGTAGTTTAGTTTTAATTATGGTGTCTTTATTTTGTAATCACTAAACTGAATCCTTAGTTAGTAGAATTAGTGCTATTGGTTGTAGCGATTTGTATCATTTCATGAAACAATGCAACTATGTATTAACTCTTTTGTGAAGAAAAATAAATGACTATCTTTTGATTACTACTTGATGTTGTGTGACTGTTGTTGTGATTGATTTGTCATGGTGCCATGTTATGAGTATATCATGTTATGAATGCTTATCAGAATGTTTTTTGTATATCGTGACAGAATCATGCCTCTAAAGTCTACACCTTTGACTCAAGCTGCTATTCGTCAAATGATCAAGGAAATTGTCAATGCTACTATCATTGCTGAGCGAGCTAGATATGTGAATGCTAGAAATGATGCTAGGGGATTTGGACTAGTTAGGGGTCAAGATGCCACACCTGCTGTTCATGAGTGCACTTTTGCTGGGTTTATGAGGTGAAATCTTACTGCTTTTCACGACACTGAAGGAGCTATCGAATTACGAAGATGGTTCGAGAAAACTGAGAGTGTTTTTGGGATTAGTGAATGTGCAGAGAGGTCAGAATATACCATAGCCTTACATTGTGTAGCAAGAAAAAAAGAAGTGACATAGGTGTTGAGTCATAGATATGTGTGGACAGTATTTGGGGTTCGTGTCTTATATCGAGCGTTATTGATTGACACAAATGTATGTCACAAAAATTCCAGTTTGTCCCATGGTGATACTCACAGTCTTTTGGGACTTCATGTGTACTTAATTGAGTGGTAATGAGGGTGGGCCTTAGTCATGGGATAAGGTGATGGTATGGCGGGTGACACACGTATGGGGTTGTGGGGTGGGTGGGATCAAATAAGCACTAGAAGAAGCAGATGTGAGAGATGATAGACAAGTGGGGATTGTACTTTGTGGGTGTAGGGTATGATAATGCGAATGGGGTGGTGGGGATAGCTTAGGGTGGGTAGGGATTATTGGACAATATGATGGGGGGATTTGTGGCCGGGTCATGACGGATAGGTATACGAATTTTAGTATATCGGTTTGATGGTTTAGGAGGGAGGAGTAAGATTTTGATTACCTTATGGTAGGGTTGTTGCTGAATAGGGGGTGGATCCAGGGGTACGGGAGTTATGTATCTGTATGTGGGAGGTGGGTGGTCTGAAGGGTATATTTTTATTAATGTGGGGTTTGGCGCGGTTGGATGAGTGGTATTGAGGTGGCTCTGGCAAGAGAGCAAAATGTTGGATATGTGCGTCATAGCTAAGGCGAGGGAATGATGTGCACGGAGTTGGGGTGGGGATAGTGTGTTGGAGACTGAGTAAGATGATATGGTCGAGGGTCATAGTGCATTGTTATCCAAAATGACTGTTGGAGATTTGAAGCACTAGAAAGGTTACTCAAATCCTGTTGGTCATTCAAGGACCAAGCATAGGAGATTCGAGTCCAGTGTAGATTATGATTGGTAGGAGAAGAGACTAATAAGGCGAGTATCAAGAACACACACACACATCATTAATGTATACAGACCTTCTCACCAATTGGATATGAGTCAACCAGTGGATACTTCTTAGTAGTAAGTGGGTGAATGTTAAATGTGTAGCTACAATTGGAGGGAGGTTGTACACTGTGAAGTTTGTAAAAGGAAACAAGTACGATTCTAGGTGTACATGAAGATCGAGTGGAGGAATGCCGTGGGTGTGAGGATATACGTGAGTTCAAGTGCTGGTAATTGCACATTTTACCTTGTTTTGTGCACAACTACTCCTAGATAAATTGATTTGAGTTGATAGATGCAGTGCGGGATATTTTTCGAATCCATAGGGGGTGTGAAGAAGTAAAGGTAGTTCAGAGGTTTATGCGGTGTAGTCCTATTAGTTATTGCGGGTGATGCTATCAAGGTAATGTGCGCTGGTGGAGCTACTTGGGTTTCTGTAGACTTTTTTGTTAAGTCTATGAGTCTACAAGGTACATTCTGGGACCACGGGTTAATTCTTGGACTTAAAGGTAATTATGTAGCCCTATAAGGGGAATCTTGTATAGACTATATGGTCAATTTTCTGGTGACTATATGTGTACTGGTAGCTAATGTGTATGTCTGGTAAGGACTGTTGGTGCTGTGAGGGAAAAATGGGTTGGTGGGACGTATAGTTACAGTGAAGAGGAGGGGTACGGGATGTAGGAGCGTAGGGGGGTAGAGGGGGGTGTTGGTAGTTAGGTTTGGTAGTGCTTTGTGAGGAAGTGGAACGAGTTAGATATTAGGTGGTGGTATTGCGGCTTGTAATATTACAGTGGGGTGGGTGGGCGGTGTTTATAGATTGGCGAGAGGAAGATAATTATTGTGGAAGGAACTCGTTGAAATACCCAGACTATGAGAAGTGGGTTGTTGTATATGGGGGGATTATAAGGGGGTTTGCATTGAGTTTGTAGAAGTAATTGATGTATAATGGGGAGGGGGAGGGTTCTTAATTTGGTTAGGGGGGGATAGTTAATCTCTCATCTCAGTGGGACGGTTTGGGATATGAGGCAGATGGTTGAAGGGTACGATGATTAAGTATTTACAGGGGGGTAAGATAAGTGGGACACATTATGGTGAGGGATTTAGTAATATTAACACAATTCTAGAGGCAGTTGGGGTCATATTGGTGTGAAGAGTGTTAGATTTGTGGTTTAGTGGTATTTGTATGAGGGGTTTGGTTTAGGATTGGGGCTGAATACGGTTGTAAATTGGGTGAGTGAGTTTTGGTGGGTGTGGACATCGTGTGGGGGTGGGTAGGTGGGTAGTTAGGGGGCGGGTATTGTTTGTTTTGGTTGGGGTTATACAACTTGCGGTTTGGGAGTTGAATGATGTGTGTATATGGAGGCAGTTGGAAAGGGTGGGGTGTGATTGGGGGGTTGGTTAGTGGGAGTAGATGGTTGAGGGAGTGAGTGATTTTGGGGTGTTGGTTTATGGTGTGGGGGTTGGATAGAGACAATAGTGGGAAGGGGGTTGTGGTTGAAAGGTTTTGGGTTAGTGTTGGGATTATTGGGTGTAGAACTATATTATGATGTGGAGATTTTGTTTGTGAATGAAGTTATTGAGGGGGGGGTGATAGATTTTAAGGGGAATTCGGGGGGGGGGGAGGAGATGGGTGGGGTGGATTAGGGTTTTGATTAGTGTTGGATTGGTGTGTGTGGTGGTTGATTGGGAAGGTAGTTGTGGTAGAAGGGGGGTGGAGGTAGTTTGGTTTAGGGGGTGGTGGGTTGGGTGGGATGTATTGGCTTTGGTTGTGTGTGTGTATTGTAGTTGGGTGGACGGTAGATTGGGTATTCGGAAATTGGAGGTTTGGAGAATTGGGGGGTTTAGTGTATATGGAGTAGATTTGGAGGCGGGCACCGGCTGGGCCAACAAAGAACATTGAATGTCTGTGACGTAAGAACAGCTCCAATGACGCGTGAAACGTTAATTTTTTCCACAGTTGTGATTAGTGATCACTTCAAATAAACACCTTCCTTTATAATTTGAATTCCGCGTGTATGTACTGAAATTTGCACCTAAGCCATTTATAGAACACATTAAAATGACCTGTTTTAGAGAAACTATTTTGAAACTCTCGCACGTAGAACTTCATTTACACACCGCGTTTGTCAAAAGGTTTAATACGGCCATTTCTAAGCACGTAACGTGATAAACGATTCCAAGACAGACATGTCGCGCAGATTCTTTTTGGAATTTACTACATTTTTCTATCTTTTATTGTCAGATACTCGTTGTTATTAATAAATATAATATACCTAATTTAGTCCTCAAGGAGCAAAGCAATAGCTTATTTATTAAAAGGGGATTGTAGATAGTTATTTTCCAACTCTTGTCGTGAATGTAGCGGTCTTTGGTTTCAACTGTAGAAGAGAACAACTATTGGAACCAGCTTTGAACACTTGACTGTTCATTTCAGTGGTCTTGAAATTTCGAGTTCTGAACGTTATGATCAGATAGTCATTTGATGAAGAACGAGGCTATGACCCTTAAGCGTTGATTAAAAACGTCATTTGAACATTGAGGAACGGGGCCTGAAGTGTTATTTTCAGCAGACACCATTAGATGTAGCTCATCTTTTGTGAAACCATTCTGGCACTGGTTTCTTAGATATCATAATTTCTAGCAACCACACTCTATAAGATTTTCTGCTTTTGCAATGTAATAGAGTGCATCTACTAGTTAATTCAATTCTTTGATGCATTTAAACCATAGAATGATGTACCGCACTTAAACCCAAAGTTTGTTTTGCTTGCAGAATATGAGGATAACTACATTTGAACCATGTGTGGGTTCATTTTCCAAAACCTTTCCGTGCAAGAGTTGAGTAGCTTTCCCAGTTGGAAAACCCTCCTAAGAAAAAAACAAGTCAAGGAGAAATTCTACCTTTGTTGCCACCTAAGACAACGATCCTAGGAGTCCTTGTTTTTCTCAGGGACAGTGAGTCTTTATTATTAGTGTGAAAACCTATGGTCCTTTTGGGGATCAAGTCTTCTGGTTTTACTGTATGATTCACTTGTCCTTTTCAAAACGAGGCACATATCCTTTGTTGTGTTATGTATTTTTGCGTCCTTCATTCTGTGCAAAGCAAAGAGGATTTTAACGTGAAGGTATTAAAACACATTCCCAATCACTGATTTTGGTATTGTAAAAGGTACTTTTTTTGCATGTAGGACATTGCAAGTCATTGAACTTCAAAAAAAGGCTTTTGTTTCCTATGTCTCCTAAGTGAACACTTTATTTGAAACCCCGACTACTCATTGATGCTTGTCACAATTCCATAGGGTTTTGGTTTGCAACCATTAGCAGTGTTGGGGTTAATCAAGCAGGATCAATCATACTAGGTTTTCCATTCACTGTCTTTGTCTTTCTAAAGTTGTTGCACTTTTCTGCTTTCTCAAGGTAGTAAGTTATGAACCATGTCATTGCCCTACAATTCTTTAGGTGACTGGAAAATGACACATGCTTTGGGTTAATCCAAAGGGGGGGCCAGGTGCAATCACATTTGTGTTTCGAACTGCTTATTTTATAATCTGTAGGAAAATTACTGTTGAGTGACTTTGTTTTAAAACCAAACCATCCGAACCACATTAGTTTTTGTTAACCGATGGCTTTTTCGTTTGAAAACTTCTCATTTCAGGAGAATTTGAAAAAGGAGTCGGTTTTCCTAAAACTGATGGTTTTAGAATCCGTTGAGCATTTGGTTGTCGAACAACAGATGGTTTATCAAGATAGCAGTCAGAGAATTCCACAGACTTCCCCTTAAAACTTCTCCCCATGTGCATTCTCGATGAGTTTCTTTTCTTCACTCACTATTGTTATGTTCTTGACTTGCATTGAGCTTTATAAATCCTGTATTTCATTATATTGATGTCACTGTTCTTTGAAATAACATTTGAAGCATTTTCCTTCGTCAAACTGGGTTGTTTTTCAACTGTTCTTCACAAGGAGTTGTAAAGAAATTCAAGAGAAATAAGTGTTTTTTCAATTAGCAAAACTCTTAAAAGCTTATTATGAACTTCGTATTAACAGATTCAGTTTGTTTCGACAGCTTTTGTGCAAGACATTCACATTCTTTGACTTTATGAAGATACATGCATTGCAATTCAGTATGAGCATTTAATTCAGACAAAGAATGCAAATATGAACATATAACATCTTTAGACACACACTCTTCAAGAAGTAGATCATACATATTTGAAAAATCAGCCTTCTCAGATTCAAGTTCGTCAATCTCTTTTTCAAGGGATTTAACGTACTCAAAATCTTCATGCATTTCCGTTTTAAGTTCACATGTTTCAAAACGAAATCTAATCATTTTGTGTTTTATAGGAAAAGAGCATTAGAAAGAGTTTTTAATCAAAAAGTTCCATATCATGAGCAGTTGGTACGCGGAAACAATCACTAGTATGTTTAAACCAAGTTTGATCAACAATTTCCCTAAATTGATTGATGTTAAATGTCATGTCGTTAAAAACTTGTCTACTTTTACTAATGGATTCCGAAACGGGTAGAAAGGCCACGTTTTTAGCAATGTTTGGTTTTGTTCTAACAAACGGTTTTCTCCACATTGTATTCCTTACTTCCTTTCCGCGTTCCAAACTGAATAAATAATACTCCAGTGGGGTGCTTTGGAAAATTTCATAAAGACTATTTGTTTTGTGTAATCATATGGTTTAACATATTCTTTATTCAATTTTGATCTACTCTCGTTATCAAGAGTCATGGTCTCTTCCCTATCAGGGGCAAATCTGTTTGCAGGATCAGAAGTATCATATGGGATCTCATACAAACGGGGCTTTTCAGATTGAGCTTTCTTGAGGTACCTTGGATTGGCAAAGGTTAGTCTACCATTATATGTCGCACATTTGGGTGCTAACATATGAATGGTCTGAATTGACTGATTACGAGTATAAACAATTTCGTTCAAAAACTTTAACTGTTTGTCCATTTCAATCATCTTGTCAATATCTTTTTCTTCCTTAACCTTTAAATCCGAAATGACCTTTGTGTTCTCTTTGAGATAACCTTCTAGTTGTGACCTTGTTAAAAGACTCTTTTTGACTAATTCATCGTGTTTCTGATTGAGAACTAAAATTTCATAGGCTTTAGTTTTCAAACCTTCTTTAATTTCAATGTCTTTTAGAGCTAATAGTCCTAGAGTTTCATTTAACTTTGTTTGAAGAATCTCATAATCAATCGTCCGGTCATTAAAGGCTTTGTACTTCTCAAACTCATTCTGTTTGTTCTGAAGTGCAATCAGACAACTATCCCGACAACTAATAGCCTCCCCCAAAGCACTATTAGTTTCATCAAGGTTAGTTTTGCACTTTTCCAATTCTTGAGTCAATGATGCGTTTGCTTTCTTTAATTGCTTTAAAATCGTTTTGTTTTCCTCCGTATCAAGAGTTAAATTAGCAATTAAATTAGCAAGCGCAGCACGCTCATCAACACATTCTGCAGCATTTTGATCAACCTGATTATCATTAGTACATATATTTGATGAATCAGGAGTGACATTGCTATCATCCTTCTCCAAAACATATGTGTCGTTAATGGATTCAGGTTGCTCAGAATGTCGTCTCACATTGGCAAACACATCATTTTCATCATGGTTTTGTACCTGTTCCAATGGCTGACTAGTAGAACTGGATTCTTCAGGTGAGACCTCCTGAATCTTTGCCATGTAGCTGTAATGTGCTTCCAATTCCTGTTCATCAATCTCTTCATCCGTGTCCTCTAGCCAATCAGCTTACTCAGCTTGCAGAGGAACACCTTGTTCAGCTTGTTTGCACATCATCATCTTTTCCTTGTGATACGCGTAGTCTTTAACCCGCTTTGGCTTCCTGCATTCCTTTGCATAGTGCCCATATCCCTTGCAGTTAAAGCACTGTATCCCAGTCTGTTGCACTACCTGACTGCCTACTGTTTCCCTAGCCCCAGCAACTGTCATTGTCCTTTGATTCCCAAACTGCCTTGACTGATTGTCATTGTTATACCTTGGTGTGGTATCTTCAGTCTTGTTCCTGGAGTTTGAAGAAGTTCGAAGGTTGTTGTTGGTAGGTTTGTAGAGCTTCTTGAAATACTTTGCAAGGAGTGCCAAATTCTTTTGCATTTCCTTGTCCCTCTGAGCTTGTTCAGGATCACTGTCTTCATAAGAAACTGAAACTGACTCAGATTGAGGTATTATTGGTTTGGCGATCTCTTTGCCTTTGTGTCTGGTAGATGCACTTGGTCTTGTGGAAGATGATAGTATGATCTTTGAGGTTTTGGTGCTTGATAGTAAGTATCTGAATATGGTTGAGCAGCCGCAAGAAGTGCTAATGGATTTGCACTTTTGGCTATTCTCTCAGCACGAATATCATTAACCTCCTTCTGAAACTGCTTGAGAATGTCAAATAGTCTGTGATATGAGATGGTGTCTATTCTCAGAAATTGCTTGAACAAGCATCACAAACCTTGACCATATCTGGTTGTAGCTGTAAAGAAATTTGAAACATTCCACGTATTGCATTATTGTAACTTCCAAGTTGTTCCTAGTCAATTCATTCATCAGTTTATAAAACCGTGAGTAATAAGACTCCATGGATTCTCCATCTCGAGAAGTAAACTTCCCAAATTCCCAGAAACATATTGGTCTTTACATCTTGTACTTTAACATTCACCCTGTTGTAAGCCTTTCAATTGCTATCCAAATTTCATTTGCTGTGTTATGCAATCATCAACAGTTAATAGATTTCATCTCCAATACCAGTTTAAAAGCAAGAAAATGCTCGTCTCTTTTCGACATGAAAGTGTTCTTTGTTTCTCTGGATCATGTTCAATACAGTTTCAATTTGGTTGTATGTTGTTGAACTGCAGGACGACCTTCCGCTGCTGGAACAGCTTGAATAAGTACACTTGTTGGCACGTAGGGACCATTAAGTATGCATTTTTTCAGTCCCTCACCATTATTTTTTGTGTCAATGTACCATAGAAAACGTGATCTCCATTGTGAATATCTTCCTGGTCCCAGCATCGTGGAACGATCTTTGAACCATCTCGCCATGATATTATGGTGCATTTACTATCTGATGAGGAGGTACTGACTGGAGTATACATGATGAATGAATGGCTCTTAACTATGAAGTGTGAATGTTGATTGGATCTTAATTGTATATATGCGATTTGATGTAGTTAGTGGTTAATGATGCAAATCACATTCACGTGATTTTTACACGTCAATGATTAAAACCGTATAATTGGTATTTAACGGTGATATTACAAAATCAAATAGAAAACCGGTGAAGAATAATCGAATTGTTGTTGAGGGTTTGTTTCCTTTATGATTATGCAGTTTAAGACCTGTGTTGATGGTTATGGTTTTGGTCTTATGGTTTGAAGATTTGTTTGGAAATTTTCGCACAGTTGGATTATGAAAAAAAAATTTTTACCTTATTACCAAAATCTAAATTTGGTGTAAAAATAAGGTAAAAAGGCTATAGAAAAAATTATATTTTACTTAATTTTTCCCGCCAAAAAGTGTCGCTAAAAACGTGTCGATCGAAAAAAAATTTACGCTATTACCAAAATTTGAATTTGATGTAAAAATAAGTTAAAAAGGCTATATAAAAAAATTACATATGACTCAACTTTTTCGGTAAAAAAGTGTCGCTAAAAAGGGTGTCGTCTGGATACTTTTTTTTTGAGCCGTGAGGTATTTAGAACACAAATAAGCCACGAATTTGATATATAACCACACAAATCAAACACGAATCCACCCTTGAAGCTCTGATACCAATTGTAGGATCCCGTTTAACACTTCATAACACGAATTAATCACGGATCAAGAACTAGAAATGATAAAGAGAGGAGAGTTGTTCTAGAGAGAGAGAGAGATGAGAGAATAATAGAAAAGAAGAATTATTAGAAAATGAACAACTTACTCTTTTCTAAATAGAAAAGAGTTTATATACCCCGTCGCGTTAAATGACGCGCGGAAATATTTTAACTAGGACCCGCTCGGGTTTTGCTTGGGAGAATTAAACCCGAAACAATATACAATATTAGATTAACTATCGATCCCGATACCCGATACTTTTCTATTACAAGCGTTAACTAATTGTATTTGACCCAGACTTTAAATACATAATGAACGAACTTCATGTTCGACTCAATATTTTAAGGCTAAAATAATAGATTCATTAGGAACCTTCGTTAAGAATCTCTTGTCTTATTGTAATGTCTTTATGCTCTCTCTAATAAAATTAGTTGTGCTATATTGTTATCTCTTTACCATTCTAAATTATGTTCAAAATTCGTGGACTTTGACTTTTTTAAAGTCAGCCGGTGCCATTAGCTAACGAACCGGTGCCTTTCATAGGACAACACCGACTACAGAGGCCATTTCTATTTCTTGGACCCCTAACTTTTCTTTGTAGGTACTCACAAAGCAAGGGGGAGCATATCTCATTGTTTCTAACATATTTGTTTTGTAGCATTCATCAAGGGGAGCTTTCCATCTTGATAATATCTCTACATTTCTCATACATTTGCTTTCCATTTTTGTTTCGACAAAAGGGGGAGAAAGTAACCAAGTTTAAATACTTGTCTAATCATCCCAAATATGTTTTGTCATCAACAAAATGGGGGAGATTGTTAATAAAAATAAACCGGTTTTAAACAAAACGTTTTACAATCAACTTAGACTAAGGTTTTATTAATGACAAAACATAACAAACCTCTTATTATCTCACAAACATGATTTCTTTACTATCTCCCATCTTTGTAGAAAAACACATGCAAATGATTTCTTTACTATCTCCCATCTTTATAGAAAAACACATGCAACTTGAAAAAGCATACAAATTCTTTTAAAACCCTAACTTTACACAAAATCATCTTACACTTATTTTCTCATTTAGTATATAATCAAATGCAGCAAATCCAAGGAAAATCTCATAAGATTACACAAGATATCTCAAGATTTTGCAAATCAAAATTCAGATTTTGTTACTGTATTCTGGTGCCCTTAGTTTTGCAAGCCGGTGCCCTTTGTCAACAGCACCGGAAGAACCGGCCTACAGTAAATTTTTTGGCTATAAATACCAAGCCATTTCTCATGTTTTCACACACCTTTCTCATCTAATCTTCTCTCTAATCAACTGGATCTCACTCTCCTAGCATCTCTTCTTCTAATCTTGTGAAAGAGTAATTCACTTCAAGAAAGGAAATTGCCAAATACGAAAAGTTTCAAGCACGCACCAAAAGTGTCCTGATCTTTGATTCTTCCTTTCTACTTCTTTCAAAAGTCTCATCTAGCTTTGATAAATTGTGGATGTAGTTATAAACATCAAGTATAGTTTTAGTGTTACTCATCGATTTCGTTTTGAAAATCTCGTTGATCATCTTTGTAACCTATAAAAGTGTACCATCGTTGTGAAGGCTTCTCCGCCTAGTGAAAGGATCTCGGTGACTAGTGTTTAACAAACCTCTCAAGTAGGTGACTCGTGGAGTGGAGTAAGGCAAGGAAGGTGTCCTTGTAGCCGAACCGTGATCTCTTTCTATACTCTATCTTTTCTTTACTCTTACATCTCTTACTTCTTAATTGTCAAACATCAATATCTAGATCACTTCACAAAAAGTTTCAAAAGTGTTAAACAAATCTAAAAAGATCAAAAAATCTTGGAAAAACTATTCAACCCCCCTTCTAGTTTTCCACACTACGCATTATCCTTGTGATTTTGCCAGAACATCTGAGTGATTTCAATCACCATGAAGATGGAAATCCTACTTGAGCCAACATCAAACAAGCTCATGGTAGGTGACTTGTGCGATTCTATATGAATCAAACTTGTGACAACTGGAAAGAAACGATGGTGCGATTCTATAAGAATCAAACTTGTTCCAGGTTATGAATTGACGATTGCTGATAAATTTTTGAAATGATTAACACTCTCGATGTGTCACAAAAACACTTTAGCAAGTGACACGTCGATTGATTTTCAAATCAATTTTTTATTTCAATCGGTGAGATAGTAACTCGTTGGTTCACTCTTATCGTGCTGTCTGCTTTGAGACGTTTCGATAATGAGAACATGCTGAGTTTGATGAATCTGATACATATGTGTTGGAAAGATTTGATACTCCAGCTGGAAATCCTGTCAAGAAGATTCTTCTTAAATTGAATCTATCTGATCACAGGTCGATCCTCACGGATTCAAAGGTTACTCCAACCAAACACGGGCGAATGACAAAGCCATATTCGTCCCCCTGCTTTATTGCTAATTGATTTATTTCAGGAATATTTAAAGATGGTGATGGAGGTACATGATTCCAGCTGACTCACAAGATTCATAGCCACATGCTCATACCCAACCGACAAATATAAAGACATCATGAAAGCTCAACTACATGTTTTAAGACTTTTGCTACTTTGATACCATACGCCCTTCTTGAAGCGACAAAGTGTTAAAGTTAAAGAAATTTAAGAAAGATGCATTATTAAAGCTTTTCAATATTATCAAATCAAGAAAGGTATGAGCATGAGATATCCAGAAGTCACAAGTTCATGAGATGGCCAAGTTTACAAGATGGCGAGAGATTATGCTTGGATGATGATTTCAAGAAGCTCAAAGATCACATTCATGTCAAGACAAAGGAACAAGCTCACATCAAAAGTCAATGATCACTACATCAAATCACCAGTAAATGATTGAAGATTAAAGACTACGAGCTCAAGACCGAAGTGAAAGCATAGTATGCTAAGTTTGAATTTTTGTAAATTGGAGTGACCTCCCTTAGGGGGAGATTGTTAGAAATACGGAAAAGTATCGGTCACTTCCAATATATGTAGTCATAGCTCGTAGTAACTAGTAATGTTATGTTAGAAAGCTAATCGAGCCAAAGTTACATGTAAGCCCATAACACAAGCCCATGGCCGGTTATGCTAGGGATATATAAACCTTCTCCATACATGGGGAGGGTGTTGGTTGTTCATTTGTCACATTTTCACTTAAGCTAATATTATCATTTTTATTTCTCTCTCTAAGTGTTCATCCAACCATCTTTCTCTCTCTAACACTCTAAGTGAATCAATCCATAATGTTAATGGTTCCGTTTGTTATAGTTATTGTTGCTATGTATTCTTATACTTTTACTGTTGATTCGCGACTCCATATGTTTGTGCTATGATTTTCAAATGATTAAAATGAATGATTATTTGGTGATTCCGGATATATAATTTGTTCTTGTTAAGAGGTTGTGAGATATGTGAGTTGCAATAAAGATAGCAATGAGGTTAGGCTTGAATTATAGTAATTTGGTTGAATAGTTTTGGCGTAAAAAAAATTGGATAGTTTGGAAAATACGGCAGTGTTATGGTCAAGTTTATGGTCAAGTCCATGGGTGATTTATAAAAATATAGTTGCTGGTCTGAGTTTTAATGAGGGTAAACGGACGTTTAAAAATGTTTCGAAAGGTTTATTAAGTGCCGAAAGTACCATGAAAATAAACGTGTTAGCTTATTAATAATAAACCGAGGGTTTAGGGATTTTCAAAAAAAAATGATAATACGTGTTGCCGTTGTCGCTTCTAAATATAGCAAGTTTCTATATATCTATAAATATATAAATATAGTATAATATATAGTATATATATATCATATATAGTGTGTGTGAGGTGTGTGGTGTGTGTGTGTGTGTGTAGTTTGTAATATATGTATATAATATGTATAAACTATATAATATAGATATGTGTGTGTAAATGTTTGTATATATAGTATTATGTTATAATAATATTATGTATGTATGTAAGTAAGTGTGTTGTTGTATAATATATTATATATATATTTAAAAATATATTAATATATGTTAGCGACAAAGGATTTTGGTTAGACGATAGGGTTTCACTAGTTCGTTTTTGGAAATTTGGAAACTTTATATAAATAGTAACTTTTCGTAAGAATGTCGTAACATCTTCATAAACTTAATAAGTTTGTAAAAACACATTTTGTTGACTAAACTAAAGCACAAACATATATGGTTGTCTATTTCGTTATTAACGTTTTGTGCAACGTACCGTTATTATTATTATTTATCGTTCTATGGCGCGTCTATTTATTAAGTCGCGGTTGGAGCCGTTCAGTTATACTTTATCCCGCATCGTTTGCTTGCGGTGAGTTGAGTCATGATTCATCCTCGTACTTCCTTGGTAAGTTGAACACTACATTTATAGCTCAGTCTTATATTAATGTCGAACCTTTACAGATGAACTACTAGACCCTGCCTTTAATACATTTAAAACCCTTATACATACATACACGTGCCTACACTTCTCCTTTGATGTTTCATGGTCAAAGAGGACTTTCCTTACCACACGTTTTAATATCAATCACACAACTTGTAATATATTTTTCTAAAATACCATTTTGATAGATTAAATATCCTGTCAAACTCAGCCAAAATTTATGTATAAATTAAGAAGTGTCAAACATTCAAGTAGTTGAAATAAAGTTAGTAACTGTCTGTCTAAAACTGGTTTATTTAAATCTTAAATCTTTCTAGGACACACAATCGGCTTAACACAAATCGAATCCCGGGACGGGAATTCCTCAAAGGGGTGGATAATGTAACAACTCGAAATTTTGGGAATTTTCAATTACTATTTTTACCCTTTGACTTTTTGGTTCCGACTTGACTTTTTGACTTTTTTACCTTTTACGGTCACATAAAAACGATTATCGCATAGCCAGTGAATTTTTTAAACGTATTTAAATAATAAATCATAATTATTATTATTATCTCTCATTTACAAATTTATTTTTCAAACTTATTTGACTTGAAAACGAGAAGATATTATGTTTTACTCCTAAGTTTACTTATCAAAAACGACCCCCAAAATGAGTTATTAATTTTTGGGTATACTATGCGTTGACATAAAAACGGCATTTCCGAACAACTTTTCAGTTATATGTTACTCCTCCAGTTGACTTATCAAAAACGACCACTCCAAAATAAGTTATTAATTTTGGGGTATACTAGCGTTTGACATAAAACGTCATTCCGAACAACTTTTCAGTTTTACCCAAGATCCGAAACTAAGCAGAAAATGACTAAAATAGCCTCGCAAAGTTTTGAAAACCGCATACAACGCGTACCGACACTAAAATAATTAAATTTATATTTAATTATCATTTTTATTAAATAAAAATATTTAATAAATTATTTAATATTCAAAAGCATTTATTTAAAAAAACACGAATGTTCAAAATAAAGTTTTATTTTTATAAACAAAGCTTACCCGCGACACCCAATGGTACCAAATAAATAAATAATAATCATTTTAAATATATTTTATAAAAATATTTATAAAATAATAGTCATGTAAATACTCATTTTTATGGGAAAAATCATTTAGAACGCAATGGCAAAACTTTTGTGTTTTAAATCATCCGTTAACTAGCTTAAACGAGTCACGAACCATTGATTAACAAAAGTTACACTTTTAGTCCCTGTGGAAATAATTACACCATCTACCCTCATCTTTTTGACACTTGTCACATTTATTTTATACTTTTAGATATATATACCCAACCCATTAGGGTTTCACCTCATTTTATCATAACCCTAACACACACACTTCACATCCTCCCCTCCTTATACTTTTCCGGCGCCGCTCCTCTTTTTCCGACCGGATTCCGGCCACCCACCGCGGCCTAAATCATCAACACCATCACCATCTCTACCTTACAACCACCACCCCTACTGCCGCCGCACCACCTTCTCACCACCGCCACCAACTCCAACGCCACAACCACCACATCGTCGGCCATTATCTCCACCAGCCGACGCTACACACCTCGCCACCACCGTCACCACCTTCACCTCGTCATCGCCACCCTCACCATCATCTCCTCACCATAAACCACGTCACCACCACTACCGAAACCACCACAGCCGATCCTCCACCACCTCGGCTGCCACTCTACGAAAACCACCACCACTTCACCACATATTTTTGAGTTTAGATGGTTATGTACTTTTATAAAAACTAATAACAAATATAGTTTGGTTTTGTTTGTTTAAGTATAATTCTTTTTCTTTTTTTTCTTTTGCTTGATTTAGCTTCGAGGGTGTTTGTTTTGGCGTTCTAACAGCCCCGAAGTGGTGTTTGTTTCGGTGGTTAACAAACCAAATAAGGGAGTTTGGTTCTGTGTTTTATAGCAGCCCTAAAGGGGTGTTTGTTTGCTGATTTTATAGCCCAAAGGGGGACGTTTGGATTTGAGTTTAACAGCAGTTAAGGGTGCGTTTGGTTTGCTGATTTACAACAGTTAAGGTGCTTTTGGTTGGCTGCGAAATAGCCGAGTAGGGTGCGTTTGGTTCATTGTTTAATAACTAATAAGGGGGTGTTTGGTTTTACTATTTTATTTATTATTTGATCTTGTTTAGATATATATTGAAAAACACGGATATTGCAACATCTACTTGATTAAAGGGAAAACGTTAAATTTAGTAAATATGAAAAACGTTGTATAAACGAAAAGGTCATGTCGAAATTTATATAAATTTCTATACTTAGTAATGTTTCACTAAAACTTCTATTATTTTAGAAACTCGATAAAATGACAAAGTTATATAGTTTTAAGATTATTAAATTGTAATTATACAATAAAAACCGTGAATAAACAAGAACTAGACTTTTACAAACTAGATATCTATTAATAGCAAAAACCCGCAATGAACAAAACTAAATTATAAAAAGTTATTTTATAATTCTCAGACAAAAAATAAAATCATAACTGTTTGTAGAAAAACTTTAAAAATGTCATTATCTAATATCAACCTAAAAACGTGTGTTTACTTTTATACAAGAACGTTTTATTAATTTAATTGGTGATTTCTGAAAACGTGTCAAATTATTTTGTTTCAATTATTTTTCTCACGTTTCTTATATAATACTTGTAAAATAATATATATTGCAACTTATTCTTTTGGTTGTTTGTCTTTATTATATAATTCACCATATGAATTATATAATTGTTTCTTTTTTCATATGTAATATATACGGAATATATTACATACTTTGCGTTTGCTTTTGGATTTATTTTATTTAACCAACCACCAAACTCATCTAACTTGAAATCTAAATCCTTTATCAACGTGTCGCGTTGATGTACTCATCCATCAGAAAACCCAAATTCGTCATCCCAAAGTAGTGGGATATAACTATTAAGTTAAGCTGCATCTTCTTGGTCGAGCCGTTCTGTTTACCGTTTATGTTGTACTTACTAGTTGCCTTTCTTCTAATTGCTCTGCAACATCAAGGTAAGTTTATAGCCCCACTCTTTTACTCGTTTTGAATAAATATTTTATAACTTGGGGTGAGAAACATTGCTTGTTTTTAAAATTAGACACAAGTACTATACGTGAGATTTTCCTATTTACGTGTTGCCTAAGTAGCGTTTAGACCAATACTGTCCGAACTATCATGAACTGTCAATTTCTTGACCGGAGGACCAGTCGAGGAAGCGCGAGTGAATAAATAGATCTATTAGGACTAATTATACCTATCCGGGTGAGTAGCGCTCACTACCTACGGGGCTCCCGATAAACAGATACATAACATGTCGGAACACTTTGGGGTGTCTTGGTCAGACACCTGTAGGGCAGAATCATTATCTAGCATATTGCGTGCATCACAAAATTTAGTTTCGGTGTCATGAGCTTAGCGCAACGGTAAATTCCTTTTATGTGAAGTTGTATATGTTATAACTGTTGCATGCGTTTTGGAAACTTGTGGTCCATACTACTTTGGTTGAACGTTTCTGATTACTAAACATTTTTTATGAATCTGCGAGTAAGGCAGTATTCACTAAATGTTTTTTTATCATCATAAATGTTTTATTTAAACCTATGAATTCACTCAACTTTATGTTGACCGTTTTTAGTATGTTTTTCTCAGGTGATTAGCTTTAGGCCTACTTTACGGCTATGTGGAGTCTACGTGCAATATGATACCATTTATCAAGACTTTATTTTTCATTCATACTCGTTGTCTTTTGGAAAACCAAATTGAAAGTTGGCAGTCCTACATTTTCTGACGCTTCCGCAAATGGTTATTTACTTGGTTAAATGTGCTTGTAAACTTATCTATTTTAAAACAATGCAACGAGTTAGTGAGCTGCAAATCGTGTCCATTAGTGGTCATCACGTCGTGGCGCTATTGGTTCGAAATATGATGACGGTCGACGTCCCACGAGACACGTAGAGGACCGTCCAGGCCCCGTTCGAATGGGGTGGTGCCAAATTTGTGCCAGTTCACAAGTGATGGTAGGAAATCTTTAAAGTGTTGAGCAAATGGACAGACAGGTAACGAGATAAGCAATATCAAGCGTCAATGGTTATTTCGACAACCACAAGGAGAGAAAAGCTACAGAAGTTCTAGCAGCGGGACGGGGGTATGATGACACCGCGATGTATAGAGTGTGCCCACCGAGCCCCGCTATGCCGCGAGAGTGTTACGAGGAAAAAATGTGAGATAGGTGCTACATATCAAATCACAAATGGTTTTTATCCAGTATGAGTTGTGCTCTCTTGTTTATGGACATAAATAGAGAAGTATGGAAAGATAACTATGAATAGACGTGCAATTTAGCCAATAGTTGGGTCAGTTCATAATACTTTTATTTAACGTATGTAGCTTGTGTCTTAAAGAATACTACAATAAACATGAGGGGTCCTAGAACTGTTACACAAATCACTTAATAAACTATCTAAACAGTCTGACATAATGTCATGATCTCTAACTTAAATATAAGACATGTACAAAGATTAAAGTGAAAATAATTAAAACTTAAAAAAAAATGTAAAAAATTTAAAAGTACTAGAACTACTCGCGCGTGACTTCTACGATATAGCGTGTGCGCGTGAGACTTGAAAATATTGTTTATGCCATTCGGTTTGACCAAACAGGTAAGTATGTGAGCCAAAGAGTATTAGGTTATCTAAGAAATTGTGGTATTGTCTCACAATCCCAATACTAATATAATACTACATCTTTATGGCATGTCTAATGTGTAAAATCAAACTCTATTGATATTGTTTGATCTTTGATAACTTTACCTACTCTACCTCTAATCTTATCAAGGTTAGCAAAATTAAGCGAGCCATGCGTTTACGCAATATGGTTTCAACCAAGAAGGTGACTAAGACACCATCAAGTTATAGAATGGGAAGACTCCCATTAAGTCTTAACTAAAGTTCTGAATTTGTTAAGATCACATTAAGCCCTTGATTGACAACAAGAGCAATAACTGCAATGTATTTTACGCGACCCAAATGAGAAACAATTTATTGTGGCTCGACCAGGACACAACGATATAGAGTGCTTTGAATTAAAGTCTCTACTCACACACTCATCACTCTAATAGAAAACGGGGGAACAGGTACTATATATTCACACACTAATCATAATCTGAAGATGGTGGGCATCAGACTACATAAACAAGCTGCTAAATATTTTGTGTGAGAGCGATTCAAGTGGAGTGAGAGTGCATCTTAAACAGTTACTAATCACACGCACCATTGAGGGTGCACACAATACATGCGCGTGGAGGGGAACGGGTTCTCACACAGATCTCCACGATACTTAATGAGATCCTAGGATACTCAAGCACCTGAAAGATATTTTTTCATCGACAACTGCTGACGGAACACACTGAACTCTCTCAAAAGTATGCGAACTACATAGTGAACCTCTAGACATAGAGAACATTGTCGTCTTGAATACGATGAAATGACTCAAACTAATAATATTAAGATGTAGTCCATGAAAAAAATCATCTTTGGAATTTGATTGATCTTTCACCAATCGGTAAGACTGAAAGGTTAAATGGTTCTTTTAGGAGAAGACTAATATGGACAAAATTATACACACATTTAAATGCATGCCTTGTGATAAGGGTTTTACTTATACTTAAGTGATTGACTGTGATTAAAGCTTCTTTTTCTTTATGAGCGTTAAGTGAATAAAGATATTAATTACCATACTTGATTTCAAGAATATGAAATATGGAAATTGGATGTAAAAACTCTTTTTTGTATGATTACCTTTGTGAGGACGTTGTGTAATTAAAAGGGTTTATGAATACGAATTATCTTTAGAAAATGTGCAAGCTGCAAAAATCCAAGTTTGGATTAGAGCATGCATCTAGGAGCTAGAATCTTAAGTTTAAATCAATGATTTGATTTTGATTGAAACAAAGATAACTCTTGAGTACACCTTAGAGCTAGTCTGAGCATTATATTTTATGTTTCTTATATCTCATATATTGTCAACACATTGGAAATAATATTTCACCTAAGCTAGATTTTAATCCTTAGCTTGGAATAATAACTCTATCGAGAAATATAAGAAAAAAACTGTCAATCTTCGAGCATATGCTTATTAGGATAGACATACGCAGTTAATAAGTTTAATACAATATGACACATCATTGAGCAAGACTCAAAGTTCTATCTCACCTGATGAGATTAAACACATGCATAGTTTAGCTAAAGGTTTCATTATGTATGTCATGATATGTATTAGACTAATTATAACACTTGCATGAATGCAAGATGAACCTACAACCATAGTAACTAAGTAAAGGTCATTACACTACTATTGAAAGAACATTCTAAAAGGCCTGCAAAGGACTAAAGACATGTTCATAGTTTACAGATTTTAATAAAGAGATTAGTGTTGAGTTTATACGCTTATTTTGATTAAGATGATTCTCAATCCTAGTCATAGCAGGATTTTCATCATAAAGGATAACACTGTTGACTAGACATGCTTGATTGAAAGCATTGTTGCACTATTCATTAAAGATTAAGAATACTTTACAGTTTGGGAAACTGTTAAGAAGACTGTCTCATATAGGTGGGTTTGCTTGTTTCAAACAACCTATGTGATTTGTTATGGCGATGCTAGTATTATTATATTAGCACTTGAACGCACATATACAAAATGACAATCATCGTATTATTCAAAAACTTCACTGCTTGTGAGTTTTGAAACAAGTATTTTCAAAGGTCACTCAGATGACAACTTAGTTGGTACTTTTTACAAAGTCAATGTCTTGTACCAAACATGTTTATCTTGTTAGGAACATTGAACTTCGACCTGCTAGTAGTCTTATGTATATCTGTTTTTAGTATTTGGATAATGGAACGTTAAGCAGTTGTATTAAATAATGAATTGATATACCTGGTATGATCGTATTCATTTATACAACTGTGTTCTATATTAGCATGTTTAATTCCATGAATAATTTATTTATTATAAATTGTCTATTGTCAGTTAATGATACGGGAACATCATTGAATTAATGCAAATGTGAGTGTTTTGGTAATATTCATATAGTAGATGATACCACCAAACTCATATGTTGTTCATTGGATGAACATTAGAGTGACCCAACCTACGAGTATTCACTACATGGATCGACGTCAATAGTGAATCTCGCAAGTGGTTATGTCTCTCATCCTCAGACTT